>APFE030464174.1:1017-34450 GCA_000404065.3 Pinus taeda | reverse complement strand
GCTGCTGCAAATAAGGCCCTCTGGCCTCTTTGATAAGTAACCAAAGGTGAGGAGCTGACATGTCTAGTGACGGGGATGTCATGCTGCTGAGATGGTCCTCCCTCCTCATGAACAACCTCAGGATGTGCCAGGGGTAATGATGTGACAAGTTCACGAGAGATGAACTCCTCCCATGAGATGCCTCGCTGAGCCAACTGATGTAATACTACAAGCTGAATCAAACCATAATGGTAAAGGCTCCTATACTGCTGTGCCGGGCTCTTCCTCTGCATTATGGACACCATCCTCTCAATGTTTTGATAGAAGAAAACAGGGATATTCATCATCCGTACCCGTGTGAAGTGCATCAATATGTGGATATGGTACGAATATACTTGTGAAAATCTGCCCTCACAGGTAAAATAGCGCATGATGAGCCTCATCATGGGAGCATACTCACACCTGAGAAATCTGAATGGAAACACACCTGTCAATAGTCTCACGAATGTTGGTCTAATAAAAGGCTCAACCTGAACAGTGTCCAACACCTTGTGCTTATTCCATATCTCCCCGACATTAGGTATCCCTGTAGCCTGTGAAATCACCTCGGGTGTCAAAATAAAGTCCACCCCGGCAAGGTTGACATGTCCATCATGCAAGTGTAAAACAAATAGACGAGCCAACTCTCTGTGGTGCTGAATCCGAGAGATCTTCTCGCAAAACTCATAGCAAGACATGTACTGAAAACAGGAGACTGCCATAGGACAAGCCTGTAAATCTATCAAAGAGGTGGGCTCCTCTCTCCTATGATGACCACCCTTTCCCTTATGAGGCCTCCTCTGTACTTCAATTTCTGAAGTTGCCTGGTCATCACTCTGCTCATAGGTTTCAGTTTCTGACATTGTTTAAGGAGCAGAGTGGCCAAAATGTACTGTTGTTTCTGCCTGCAAAATGCTGATTTATATGCTGTTTCAAGGGGACAAGGAACATGAGGAGAATGTTAGGGGAGGGGCACTTCTAAAGGGAAAATGGGAATAAATATATAAAACAGGGATTTAAGGGAAAAACATTACAACTATTATTGCATATGCATCATGATATATATTTATTTACATTAGCATAATGAGGGGTAGGGTTAGGACTTGAGTTTTTTATTTTTTAGGGAAGAGGGGTAGGGTTTAAGGCTCTTAGCAAATTTGGAAGGGAAATTTAAATAAAATGATAAGGAATATGTAATGGGAGGTGGACAATAGGAAAGAAAAGGGATACCTCAAAACAACATAATAAACCCTAGCAATTTTGACAACTTCAAGCCCAAAGCACAATGGAGACTTTTACTTGCAAAATGAAGACCTTTAAAAATACAATCATGATCTTCTTGAACTGTAGCAAGCAATAATTTTTCATGATTGAGGGCCTACCTTACAAAATTTAGCAACTCGTGGTTCCTTAGCAGCTTGCTAGCGATTTTGTGTCGAGGGAACGCTGATGGGTCGCGTTCACTGCCCAACAGGTCTCACGTGCTTGACGGGTCGCGCCCATACAAAATTTGCATTGGCAGAGGTGCCCTAACGGGTCACGCTCGCTTGACGGGTCGCACACCAGTTTTGACGGGTCACTCCTCTCCCAAACTGACCGAATTCATTCAAACGCTCTTGCAATCTGATTTCTCTATCACTTGGATGCACAATGAAGCTTGATGGAGGGAAATAGAGCCTTTATAGCCTTGCTTTGAATAAATTTCATGCCACAACCCACTTTCTAATGTTTTTCCTTTGACACTTTAAAAACTTGACTTTTTGGTGTCCTTTGTCCTGATATTGACTCATTTAATGCTTTTGCTTGATTCTTTTTGCAGGGATATCATCTGAGGGATCTTGGCAAGGGAGCCAGGGTTACATGTTGTCCTTGGAAATTTTTTTAAAATTTCATCACTTTTCACAAAAATTTGAAAAATGACCTTGGCTTTAAAAACAAAGTTTTTAAATCCAAGGTGAAAATTAACTGTACAAGATAGAAATTTGTGAAGAAACACCTTTAAAATCATCCCTCTGGCTTGCTGAACATTTATTGACCTTCAGAGACCTGCCCTTGAAGACAAACTTGACCAAAACCCTAGACCTATGAATCTGACCTCAAAACAAGACAAGACAATCTTGGAAGATTTTAATGACTGAAATGACTTTGGTCCAGCAAATGCCAAGAGGGGAAAAAGACACCAGCTCCTCCATCAGGGTTATGGCATGCCTAATGGGATGCAAAAAACGACACTGATGAGACGCCTACCTATGCAAATGCAAAGAGCTTTGATCGCTGATGTAGAGCTACTAGACCGACTCTAACATTGGCTCCAATGGGGATGGCAGCTCCTTGGAGGTACCAAGAACCTTAGACCTCTGGGAGAGCAGACCAGTGTTTTCAACCATTGGGCGATGGAGTCCATTATTTACACATGTGACCCAAATTTGGACAACTTTATTGACTTTGACACTTGACTGAAATTTAAACTAACTTTGACACAAACCGACTCGCTTTATGCTAAAAATAGACTGACTGAAACAACTTGAAAAACTCAAACCAACTAATCACCATGTTCAGAATTATAGCCTTCACCGCGGGCCCCAGACTAAAGATGGAGATTAGTTTACTCTTGCTGCAGAATGAAAGTAAAATGGTAATTACAATGAGAGTGATTAGAGCAGAAAATGCTCAAGCATAATACCTTTTGAGCAGCCGGCCATTCACCGGCCCACCGAGACATTCATCACCATTCATTTCTTTGAGAAGAAAGGCATTTGGACCACGGTATGCTACAATTTTGTAGGGACCTTTCCACAAGTTGTCGAATTTTCCATGCTTTCCTTTGTCTTCATTTCGGGCATCCCATCTCAAAACAACATCATCTATCTGAAAATCATCCGGCTTTGCTTTTCTGTCATATTTTTTCTTGATGCGCTCTTGCAACTTCAGGGAATTTTGAAGAACTTCATCTCGTGTCTGCTGTAAATGAATCATTTGACTAATCCGTCGTTGCATAGGATCCTCCTCATCACTAGTTTCTTGAAGCAACTTTGCCACTGGAACACTAAGTGAAGTAGGAAACACTGCATCAGTCCTGTAGACCAATTCAAAGGGTGACATACCAATTGACTTCTTTTGACTTACACGATCAGCTCATAATGCATTTACTAACTTTTTGTGCCAGCCCTTCTTGTTGATTTCCAGCAATTTCTTGATGATGTTCACTAGAGATTTGTTTGAAGATTCGGCCAGCCCATTTCCTTGCGGATGGTAGGCGGTCGAATTCCCCAAGCTGATGTTATATTTGTAGCAAAAATCAACCATCCTCTTTTATTTAAACACTGCTGCATTATCTGTAATCAACTTATGTGGACAGCCGAAACGTGACAATATGTTATTCTCAAGAAAAGAAATAATTACCGAGTTCGTGGCCTGCCGAGTGGGAATGGCTTCAATCCACTTCGTGAAGTAATCTGTGGCGGTCAAGATCCATCGATGCTTCCCGGAAGATGCTGGGTGGATTTCGCCAATAAAATCCACGCCCCATTGTTGAAATGGTGCGCTGATTTCAATGGGCTTGAGAGGTAGCGACTGTAATTTTTGCTTTCCTTGAAAAATTTGACATTCATGACAACTCTTAACTGCTTTATATACATCATAAAATAAAGAAGGCCAATAGAAACCAGCTCTCAAGATCTTATTAGCCGTGGTCTTCCAAAACAAGTGACCCCCACAGTCACCTTTATGAAAATCTTCTATTGTTGTCTTAGCTTCTTCTTCGACCAAACAGTTCAACAAGATGCCACCGGGATCATTCCAATAAAGTGCAGATTTGATGATGCAAAATTTTGTTGCCTTTAGCTTCAATGTTCTAGCTTTGTTTCTAGGCATCCCAGGGGGTGAAGACAAATTTTGAAGCACATATACTATATCAGAATACCAAGGAGAGGAAACAAAGATATCTGATACCTATAAAGCTGAATTTTCTTCGTCTTCATCGGATAAAGCAGCAATCAGATTGATGTCTAGGACATGGAGATTCGTTTCAGCCATCATCTTAGCAAGACCTTGACCTTTAATCAACTTGGTAGGCTTAATTTCCACATCATATTCTAACAGTGCAGCGATCCACTTACCCCTTCTTCCTTCCGGCTCCGTTTGTACTAAAACATCCTTCACAGCTGCGTTGGGAACATATGCCAAAATGTGAGAATTGAGTATGTATACCTGGAAATCTTTCAAAGCTTTTATCAGCACCAATGCTTTCTTCTCAATGATATTATAATTCAGTGCTTTGTCCCTTATGATGTGGCCGAAAAAAGCTATGGGCCTCTCGACTCCATCTCTCTTTTGCATCAACACGGCTGCCAACGTATGCTCAGAAGCAAATGAAAATAAAATAAAATCTTGTGTATAATCTGGGTTGATCAAAGTTGGGGCTGAAGATAAGATTAACTTTACCAAGTTAAAAGACTTTACCGCTTCTTTGGTCCATTTGAGCTCGATGTCCTTTTTGAGCATGTTGGTTATCTCTCTAAGATGCTCGGCCAGATTGGGAATAAAGCGACGCAGAAAATTCAATTTGCCATTGAAGGACTGAATCTCCTTCTTACTTCGGGGCTGCTCTAATTGCTGAATTGCTTCCACCCGTGTAGGATCTATTCGAATGCCATCTTTAGAAATAATATGACCCAGCAGCTTGCCTTCACTCATAGCAAAAAGGCTTTTCTTCGGATTCAACGAGATACCATACTTTCTGCACTTTTGGAACACCTTAGTCAAATGAAACAAATGCTCTTCATCTGATTTAGAAAACACGGTCAAATCATCAAGATAAACAACCAAAAAGACATCTTTCTCATTAGCAAAGGTCATATCCATTGCCCGCTGAAATGTGGCGCCAGCGTTCTTTAATCCAAACGGCATCTTGGCATAATGAAATGTCCCCCATGGAGTAGTAAATGTTGTCTTGTCACGGTCATCTTCGTGCACCAAAATCTGATTATACCCGGAATAACCATCAAGCAATGACATCCTTGATGCCCCCACTACCCGCTGCAATATATGATCCATTTTGGGCAGTGGATAATTATCCTTTAGTGGTACCTTGTTCAGATTTCTGAAGTCTATACACAAGTGAATTTCGCCGGTCTTCTTTCTCACGAGCACCAAGTTGGAAATCCAATCAGAAAATCGGATTGGCACTATGTTTCCAGACTTATATAACCTGTTGACTTCCTTCTCGATCAATGGCAGTAATTTAGGATTAATTCTTCTCAACTTTTGTCGGAAAGGCTTTTGATTTGGCTTTATTGGAATGGTATGCTGAATGATACTTGTGTCATAAGTTTTCAAATCTGAATAGTCCCATGCAAAAACATTAGAAAACAAAGACAACAATCTGATGTATTCATTCTTTACCTTGGGCGACAATGCTTTCGAGAGTTTCACCATTTTTGGAATTTCGGCAGTCCCAAGATTCACATCTTCGACACCTTCATCCGTTGGCCTCAAAGTTGGCTTACGGGCCACATCATCTTGATCGAACAATTCTTCCAAAGGAATTAATCCTTTAGGAATGTAATTGTCCTTGAGCTGCAACACATCCATCTGATTTACTCCTTCAGCTTCTGTGTCTATGGAGATGTCTTCGAATTTACCCTCAATTTGCAGAAAATCTTTGATTTCTTCGTCATCTTGGAAAACTTGGCAACACCTTTGATTATCTGGAACTGTGGGACGATGCTTCACATATATTTCAAACTTATTGCTGGAATTCATGGGTATTTTCAAATTACTCGCTACCTTTGCCAATGCATCCCCAACACCATTTTGAATCTGGGGCACACATGTCAAAGTATGTTCTGAAAACAGTTTTAAAATGTCTAGGACAGCATTCTGATATGCCCGCATACGAGGATGTTTGGCCTGAAATTCACCTTTCACTTGCTTGATAACCAATTCGGAGTCGCCATATACCGCTATCTTCTTTGCCTTCAACTTCCAAAGGATTTTCAGACCAGCAATAAGAGCCTCGTATTCCGCCTCATTATTTGAACAATTAAAAGCTAATTTATATGAACATACCCGTACCTTGCTTGGAACTTGGTTTTGGACTGAAAATGGGCTTCGAATCCACACACCTATACCAGCACCATCGCTGCCCACAGCGCCATCAAAATCCATGGTCCAAAGATCATCTTCATCGTCTTCTAAGTGCTGAAAATGTGATGTCGATGCATTCTCTGTTTGCTGCCCATTTGTTTCAGCTATTGGCTTTATAACAGCAGACCTTTCTTCACTTTCCTTTCTCAAAACTTCTCTAAAATTCTCTGTAATAGCTAGTATATCTTCTACTTGAACTATCTGACTATCTATCTCATTGTAATTATCCGCAAACAAAACAAAAGATTCTAAATCTGTTTGTACATAATTTACAGGATGATTGACGGGCTTTTCCTTACTAGTGATCATGTATTTCATCTTTTGTTCCCGATATAACTTCCTCATCTGACCAAAAACTGGAATTGTAGCATAGGAAAAATCAAGCTGAAGTGTACCTTTGAGCTTGGCTCCCCATGATCTCGAAAGCAACATGCCGAATCGCGGAGGAATATCTGCCACCACCACGTCCATCAAAACATTCTTTGCTGGGATTTGATCTAGACTCACCACCAAGTCCTTGATCAAACCAATACATTTCACCCTGTTGGAGTCAAACGAATACAAATCATGATAATTCCTAGTGATGTCAAGTCCCAGCTTCTCCATAATCGCTTTGGGCATCAAATTATGTGAAGCTCCCGAATCAAACATGGCGTTGTGTAGCACATACTCATGTAGTCGCAAACTGATATAGAATGGAGGAACATCACTCTCGTGAGACTCACCATTTAAAGCGGGCAAAAAAATCAGCTCAAGCTGATCATCTTCTACATTTACGGTGTCTAGCATTGGATCGAAATTTAGCATCTTGGAAATTTGGCCTCGGTAGGTGCTGTTCTTCATGATTTCCGTCAAAAGAATAGACACCTTCAACTTTGCAACCTCATTCTCCAAACTGAAAGCTGAAATCTTCTCACCTTCTTTAGCTGAATTGTCTCTTTTTTCACCTCTATCTCTTGGTGCATTTGATGGCTGGTCTATTTTGCTTGCTGATAATGATTGGCCTGCTGAAGGATCGCTTATTTCTTTGCCTTTTTTCTGCGGGACAGCAGAACCATTCTTTGCTGAAGCCTCCGCTCTCTTTTGGATGGGATTTATGGGAACCACTCGGTTTCTTAATTGCCTTTGCTGACCTTGCTGAGCTGATAAAGCATGCAAATACCCTCTTTGATACTCTTCAGATTCTTCTTGAAGTGCTGCATCGTTTGACAAAATATAATGCTCATCTTGGGGAATCACGGAATTACTCACCAACTCTTCCTCTTTTGTAATATACGTGGGCAGATCATCAGGAGTGAAGAAGTGATTTTCTTCTCCAACATTATCACCTTCATCCTCCGATTCTTGAGTAACAAAATTTTGTTGAAGTGGAGGTTTAATTTGCTGTTGAGCAGCTCCTGTGCTCTTGTATCCCGCTGTTTGATTCTATATTGGGGCTGCTGTGGACCTCTGAAATTTGGATTACGAATCTGAGGCTCAGGCTTACCAAGACTAACATTTTCAAGTGCCCTTTTTAACTGTTCAACATCACGAAGAAGCTGATTTGAGGTGGATGCTTCCTCTTTGATTGTGACTCGTTTCTCGGCCTTCATTCTTGCCCTTTTGTCATTTAAGTTTGCCTCAACGCTGACTGCAATTTTCTGCATATCCTCCAGGGTGGGAGGATCTCGGTCTCTCAATAAGTAAGCCATCTCCGGATCAAAGCCATCCGGGAACTTAAGTAGAGCTGACTTCCTTGACGGCTTCAAATCATCGGGAATAGCATTGTAAACTGTATTGAATCTGATTATGTAATCTTGAACAGACTCACCCGGATTATGCTTGAGGTTGTTGTATTCGGCATTAATTTGAAGCGGATCTTTTCTTATTTCCCAACGGTCTAAGAACTGCCTTTGAAGTGCATCCAAGGAGGTAATGCTTCCGGCTAAATTTTGTAAGGTAGGCCCTCAATCATGAAAAATTATTGCCAGAATTTAGGCATCAGGGGCTTACCCTAGTTAGCTTCAGCCAACGGCGGTGAAGTCTTTGGGAGTTTCACGTGCTTAGTTACAAGGAAAAAATTGGAATAATGTTAATATCTTGTATGTAATTCTTAGTTTTTGACTCATGATCTGTATGTCCTAATGGTGAGATTGATTTTTTTGTAGGTTATGGAATTTGTTAAGAAGTACACTTCGAATGCACAACCTTCTCTAGCTGGCAATTCTGTTTATGTGGATTACACGTTCCTTAAGGTAAGATATGGATTCATGTTTTGCTGCTAAAATTGACCATTAAATATTTTCCAGCATACAATTTGAAGCATTTAGATTCATGAATGGGCTTGTTTTGTTTTGCTCCAAATTCTTGTTACATACATTTTTCATTGGACTTCATCATATTTTTAAATTAGGCAATACATAGTTATCCGTTCACTGCAGTTATAAATGTTTTTCACTGTAATGATAAATAAGCCACATGCTGAGCCTTCAGGGTTAACACAAGTGGTCATGACCCGGGCCAGACATGAGATCTTTTGCCCACTTCTGGGGAAGTCATAGATTTGTCTCTCTTGATCCCTTTGGGGTTAGTCTTTGTAATCAGGGCCAAAGGTCTACTCTGTTTACCATCCTTGGTTCATGAAGAAGTACTCCGAGGGTTTTATGCAAGGTTTTTTCCTTGAAAAAATAAACCAACATACTTGGTTTAGCAATCCCTGGAATCCTGATAATTTAACTCCACTGCCTTATTGAACTCGAAATTTCAAACATGGTTTTTTGTGCAATCATTGTTTTATCACTAATAGAAGAATATCTTGATATTGTAATTGGGGGGATGGCATTTATTTCTTTGAGGAAGAAGTTTAGGCTTCAACTTCCAATGTCGATTTTATATCTTGTCCATAGTTTGTTCTGAGGGCATGTTATAGCCTCACATCAGTGTTTTGCTTTCATAATATGTTTGCACACAATGATGAGCACAGATCTTCCTGTTGATATTTGTAATTACACTTCATGGTTTGAGTTTTTGGCTAGTGTTATCTATGAATCGTGGAAAGATGTTTCCAGGTTCTAACACTTAAGGACCCTGAAAACGGTTCCAGAAATGATTCTGGCACACCAGAAACTACGCTGGAGTAAACAGCTTCGAGTAGTGTCTACAGACATTTCAGGCATTTTCCTGACCACTGCTGGATATTGCCCATGGTTTCCGTTTTTTTCAGTTTTTTTTTGGTTATAACTTCAGAACAAAAATTGAATAACAAAACTGTGACAAAGGTTTGACTTTTGCTGAACAGTTACTGCCGAGGTCTGATTCTGTGTTGCAAGTGTTCATTCTTTGCATTGTAGAGGGTTCATTTTGAGTTATTGTTTCTGGTCCCAAGTTACAAATTTAATTGGGTGCTGAGTTGCGTTCTAACCAGTCCTTTTTGGGTACATGCCTGTTGCTTTTCTTGCGAAAGGTGATGGGAACACACATTTCCTATGTCCACAGGCATCCCCGATTTGTCGACAATGCCGTTTCATATCTCCAGTTGCAGCAAATGGATTGGTTATCTTAATATCTTTTCTTTTAATTTATGCATAATAATTTAATAAGCTGACTCTGTAGCACAATAGATTATTATAGAATTTATAGTATATAAATATTAGAATGTTAATTATATTATATAAATTATACATTATAATCTATGTTGCATGTATGGGGAAATGTGAACGTGACCCCTTAAGAATCAGGAAATGGGGAAACATGATATATATATATATATTATATATATATATATATATAATACTGAAACTTTGAAAGAAAATATTTAAATTTTAAGTTCTAATATTATATTTTAGATCAAGTGCCAAGGCCCAAGGCCCCAGAAAATCATGGTACAACAAATACCTACATATCATTGAAATCATTGCTATATTGGGATCCTCGTCATCAATATCTCCCACTAGTCATAAATGTAAGATCTAAAAAGCTTAATATGTCAAATCCATATTTTGTTTGAGTGCTGGAGGCACTTTTACTAGGGTCATGATAAAGGAGTTCACCAACCAATGCCACTAACAATAAGGTACACAGAGGGCTTGGAGCTCTTGATTAAATGCTAGTTCCATACCCTTGTACACAACAGAATCTAATGGGAACTTTGCAATCTCCTCAATCTTGAAATCTTAAGAACGATTAAATCTGCTCGATTTTGCGTAGGACCTAAAATTCTACTTCTGCATATGAAATCCAATGAGGTTGGAAGTCGGGACTACTCTCAAACATCCTGAAAGAATTAAGATTGTGTCTCTTGTTGAATTTGACAAATTTCTCTAAGAAAAGGTTGCCGGGTTTTTCCCCTAGTTTGGTGTTTTCACATGATTAATTGTCTCTCATGTTTGGCTCTCTACTGTCATTATTGTCTTACTGTTGATTATTTTTTTGTATAATTACTTGATGAATGTTGTATAAAATGATTTGGTTTAAGAATCATTGGAAGTAATTAGTAGTTAAGGAAATTATGAAAAATAAACATGGTATCAGAGCTATGGTAAAAGAGCAGCCCTGAAGAAGCCCTAGATAGTATTCTATTAGAAGAAGGTTTGCCCAAAAGATTAAGGAAAAATTTCTGGACAGAAGTCCTCATTCTCATCAAAAGTAAATGATGCGGAGATCCAAACTCTGTTTGATCAAGAATGGAGAAAGGCTAGTTACAGATCAACACTAGTTATAAATCTGCCTTAGTTATAGGAGGAAGAAGTTGATTACAGGAAACCAAGAGTTATGTTCCTAGGATGCAGGAGTCTGAGGTTCGATCGCAGATAACTGAGGCTAGGCCTCAGTCTGAGTTGCAGAGGGCTGAAAGGCCTCAGGGATGACTTTGGGAGGGGCCGAAGGGCCTCAGGACTAGGCCACAGGCCTAGAACAGACCGAAGAAGGCCTTAGCCTATTTGAGAAACGCCACAGGCAGAAACAAGGGGTCCAAGAAACCTTAGAACAGATTGATCAAGGCCGAAAAACTGAGCAGACTCTGCTACATAACTAAAGGCCTCAAACTTTTTTTTTTAAATCAGGATCGAAATGCCTCAAAACATCAGCAATGGTGAATGGAAGTTGCCTGTGAAAATTCTCTGGTTTAAAGAGGTTGTTCATTTGCTCTTATCATTGATTAAGAAGTAAGGCTTTAGCAGGTTTAAGTTCAATCAAGGTATGATTTATCTACATATGAAGGTTGTTGATCATACTGGAGTTTGACCGAATTGAGACACCCTTGATTGACTGGTAATATGAACAAAACCCTAGTAGCAGGATTGATCCTAGGCAAAGGCTCAATGATATCCTCCGGGACAAAATTGTAACCTGTTTCAAGAATTATGCTCATACTGTTGGCTGAGATATTGTGGCATTACAGATGGTTATTTTATTTGAAGCTCGAATCAAAGTTTTTTTTGAACTATTGCCAATCTCTAGTTCAATGAAGTAAGGGTTGATCTCAGTATGCCTTCTCCTTGAAGGATGTAAATTTATTCTTAATTATAACAACATCTTTTGGAAAAAATCACATAGGATATAATCTCATCGACGCGTTTCGAACCAGCGAGTGTGGTTCATCCTTAGGACAAGATGAGGATCACAGAAGTCTAATTTCAAAAAATTTATTCTCTCAAGTTCATAATTCGTGCAGGATGTATCTTGATAAGATTGTGAACTGCTCCTTTAGTCAGATGAAGTTGAAAGGACTGTGTCAATGTTTCAAACCTGTTGACTTACAAAAGATGTGCATAAAGTGATCCTTGAAGAAAACATTGTGTAAGCATTGAGGCCAGTTATGAAATTAATTGTAAATTGTTATGGATGTTGGAAGTGTTGATTTTTGGGTAGCATCAGATGTACTCTAGCTCCGAAATTTTGTGGAGGGGTTAGAACACATAAGATCTCCAAGTCTCAGAAATTGTTTGGAGAAATTCCATCCAGAGTGCATGTTATTCAAATAATTAATTATTTTCAATGGTCCCTAAGTTAAAGCTTAGGAGATTAAAATAATTAAAGTGAATTAATGTAAATATGGATGAAAAGCTTCTAAGTGACGAGGATCAAGTCTAATTTAATCTTAGTCGTTGATTAGAAATTAGATCACGACGATTGATTTCTCAACAGGAAAAGTATAAAGAAAGGCTTGGGGTGAGTTGGAGAATACACACAGGGAGAGCAACACTTGAGCTAGATTGAAATTATGGGGCGTGGTTTGTTGATAATTTTGAAGTGAGTTTCTAGAGCAGAGAGGGGTAGTTTGGTGTTATGTAAAAATTAATTAGTTTTAGGTTATTATTTGTTTATTATTTAATTTTAGATTAAATTAGACGGAAGGGCACGATCATAAGATCATGCCCTTTCCCCAAAGGGTGCCCATGGCAATATATAAGCAAGGAACCCCATTGTAATCATTCATCATCTATCAATTCAATTTTAATAAGATATTTGTACATATATTTTTTGTGTATCGAGAAGTTTTTTACACTTCATTGGTATCAGAGCCAACACGCACTGGTGACACCCACAAGTTCTACTGGCCATCAGGCCCTACGGCTTTCGGAAATAAAGCGTTGCATGTGGAATACCCTTGTACTGCCTGGAGGTGTTGTTACGGTGCTCTGTGGCTAAAACAACAATTACGTTTCGTGGCTATACGTGTTCTGGCCAGTCGCTGGTTGTCAGGACGTCGCTACGTCGAGCTGTAGCGTAAACTCCGCCCACTAATTCTCGGTTCCCTTGTGTTGGGCTCTGCGGTTCCATTGCGCTGGGGCTCTACGAATACGCTGAACCGTCATTTTCCTTTTACCTACAGTGATAAACGCTGAAATTTCGGCGTTCTTTTTCTGCGGTGACAGCACTAAAGTTTTCTGCAGTGACTGCATTGAAGCTCCAATTTTTTTTTTGCGTTATTATCCCTACCTCGACCGAGAAGGGTTTGAACAGTCAACGGAACGTGACATTTCCGTTTGGACGTGACCGTTCATAGAAAACACATATATAATATTTATATATAATATATATATGATACATATATAAGTTATATATAATATATATTATAATTTAATTATAAGTTATATAATATATAACTTTAATTTAGTTACAAGTTTCACATATATATAAAACGTTAATTAATTAAATTTACTTAAAAAAAAGGAAAAAAAAAAGAAATTTAAACTGGCAGATAAATACACGCCCCCACAAACTCGTTCAATGTCGACAATGACAATGGCGGATTTCCAAAAAAAATTGTTGGACACGGAGCATAGGATAAGTAACAACCACGATGAGGTCAATAAAAGATTAGATGAATTCAAGATCAAACTTGAGGGGTAGACTGACAATATCAAAAAGCAGGCTGACAATATCAAAAAAAGGCAGACCAAATAAAAAATCTTCAGGATACGACAAATCGAATAGAAATAAAGATGGAAAATCAACATGTCCAAACAGAAGCAGACATCAGAGAGGTCTTAACAATGCTGAAAATTCTGTGTAAAAAGACGAATTGTACACCCGAACAACTACTAAAAGAAAATGAAGAGAATCAAGAACACATCTCATCATATTCAACAAAGTCAACAAATTCTTATGAAAAAGTTGACTCCCCAAAAAAACCAGCGACACCCCACCAAGAAGTGAGTAACGCAACCCTTACAAACAAGCAACTCTAAGATACCTTTACCAATCAACACCCCTTTTTCGCTCAACCATTAGCAACATACTAGCGAAGGGAAAATGTCGAGATGCCTAAATTTGATGGAAACGAAAAAACAATGTTGCATGGATAAATAAAGTAGAAGAATACTTTGAGATATATGACATCAATGACGATGACGAAAAGCTCCGGCACGCATCCATGAAAATAGAAGGAGAAGCATATAACTGGTATATGTGGTGGAAAAAGACAACACACATCATTAGCTGGAGAAAATTTAAAGATGCATTCTTTAAAAGATTCCAAGGTGTAAGAGAAGAAGAGTTCTTTTCAAAACTCATCAAGTTACGACAAAAAGGAAGTGTGGATGAATACACTCAAGAATGGGAGACCTTAGTAACACGAGTACCTGGGTTATTAGAATCTCGTCTAATTCAGTCATACGTCTCGGGACTCAAAACCCATTTACAAGCAAAACTTGAGATGCATGACATTACATCAATAGAAGTAGCAAGACGAAAAGCAAAAACAACGGAAAAGAAATTCGAACCAATATTTTGGTCAAAGGTGGAAAAAACATATGCAAGACGAAGGATACCCCAGTATGTGGACTCAAATAATACAAGATATGTTCCACCACATCGTCGTGAGGATGAAAAATCTAATGTGGAAATGCAAAGGATAAAAGAGGGTAAATGTAAATGTTGTGGTGAGAAGTGGGACCCCAAACATAGATGTGTTAAAGGAAAAGAACCAAAGAACCTATATAATTGTGAAGCAACCAATGATTCAAACAGTGAAGATTATGGCATAGAAGAAACAGAAGATGCCCCAGAATTCTCACCAGCATTAGATGACGGGAGTATTCCGCAAGTGTCATTATCAGCCATGACAGGTATATCACAACCTTAGACCTTAAAGTTAAAAGGACACATAAAGAAGAACAATGTAGTGGTTCTCATCGACTCTGGAAGAACACACAATTTTTTAGATGCAACCGTGGCAAAGAGACTCAATATCTTTTCATTTCCCTTAGCAAACATGAAAGTGATGGTAGCTAACGGTAAAAAGATTGAAAAGGTGGGGAAATGCCATAAGGTCAATTTGCAGATTCAAGACTTTAATCTGGAGTCTCCATTCTTCATGATACTGTTAGGAGGAGTAGATGTAGTCTTAGGTATCCAATGGCTACGAACTTTAGGTACTTATGTCGCCAACCATCAAGTACAATTTATAAAATTCAAATGGGTAGGTCAGAAGTACAAACTACATGGATTCCGAGCACCAGAAAATCAAGTTGTATCATCATCTCAGATGATGAAGCTGAGTCGAACAGGAGCACCTGCTTATGTAGTACAATGTCACCAATTAGAAATGTTATCTGCAAATATGACCAATGAAGAGTCACCAAAGATACAAGATCTAATTCAGAAGTATGAAAAAGTATTTCAAGACTGACCTATGAAAAAGCCATACTGATATCCACATCACCAAAAAACGGAAATTGAGAGATTAGTTCAAGACCTTTTAAAGTGTGGAACCTTGATCATCTTGGAATATTTGATCAAGTGGAAGGACTTACCCGAAGAAGATGCTTTCTGGGAGAATGAATCATTCTTCAACAACATCCGTCGTTACTAATGCTTTGAGGACAAAGCATTCTTTCGAGAGGAAGGCAATGTTATGTAAAAATTAATTAGTTTTAGGTTATTATTTGTTTATTATTTAATTTTAGATTAAATTAGACGAAAGGGCACGATCATAAGATCATG
Organism: Pinus taeda; assembly: GCA_000404065.3. Classification (NCBI taxonomy): domain Eukaryota; kingdom Viridiplantae; phylum Streptophyta; class Pinopsida; order Pinales; family Pinaceae; genus Pinus; species Pinus taeda. The sequence goes on along the minus strand of APFE030464174.1, from coordinate 18,859 downwards.
CCCTTTCCCCAAAGGGTGCCCATGGCGATATATAAGCCAGGAACCCCATTGTAATCATTTATCATCTGTCAATTCAATTTTAATAAGATATTTATACATATATTTTCTGTGTATCGAGAAGTTTTTACGCAGTCACTTAGAGGCAGCTTTGGGGTTTTTGTGAGGCAGATCGGGCAACAATTCAACAGATCGATTTCTGAGCCAGGAAGGCTCACTGGGAGGGTGACACAACTCGTAGAGGAGGTGACACAGTGCTAGCTCCATTGCTGCACAACATTGGGGACAACAGAGTCACCTGTGGGGTTTGTTCATTCAGTTGTTGGATTTGCCAAACTATTTGTCTCCACATAGAGGTACTTCTGCCGGTTTTATTCTCTGTTGGGTGAGCCAGATTTGGCACCCTAGTTGTATTCAGAAATCTGCTTAATCTGTTGCAACGGTTTTCCCACATTGTGTTTTTTTGGGGACGTTTAGTCCAAAAATAAGTGTCCTTTCTGTGATTGTCTCAGTTAATTTTCAGTACTTGATCTGTATATTGGTGTAGGCTGCAGTGTATTTGCATTAATAATTTTTGAATATTTCTGAAAGTAACTTGTTGAAATGAAGAACACAAGTAGGTAATGAAAATCAGTTTATTGCAGTAGGATTTCTGGTTTGTTAGATTCAAAAAAATTTCACATAGTATCAGAGCATTGTAGATCAACGAGGATTGAAGCCATCAATGAAAGGACAAAGGAAAAATTTGTGTGTCCCGAGAAACTGCGTAGTTTCAGGCCAAGAGAGCAGAAGAGGGGTGACGTAGTCACCAAGGGAGGCTCATGCAGAGCCTGCGTCAACCTAATTGGATGACGTTGTTGCTGCAGAGGGTAGCGCAGTGGTTACTGGGCCAACACAAAGACTGTTGAGTCTCTTTTTTCATGTTGTTAGGGCTAGAGGTGCAGCACAAACTTCATCTGGAGTAGTTGGTGGGGTGATGATTCTGCTGGTGTAGAACAGTACCTAGTGAGGCAAAAGCAAAGTGGAAGGAATAAGTTCCTCAGAAAATTTCTTGCCAAGAAATCTAGATCCAGAGCTGAGCAGCAATAAATAGAGATCAGAAGGGTGGTTCGACAGTGATTGGTAGAAGGATTTTCGTGAAGGAAATCAAAATTTAGAGGGAGCTTGTTCCTTAGAGGATTTCTGGCACCAAAGAAATCAAGATCCTAGTTTTGTTGGGGTAGCAACGAAAGAGGGAGAAGAGAACCAGTTTGACATTCATTTGAGCATAAATGGTCGTTAATGGATTGAGTGATCAGGAGAGGTTGGATGGAGCATCCAACTTTGTCATCTGGAAGGCCAGGATCTTGGCAGTTTTAGATAAAAATCGCATCAAGGATTATGCCTTGAAGACGATTGTTGTTCCGGTTGATGTTGATCCTATCAAGAAGTATGAGGAGGCTCAGGCAAAAGCAAAGTGCATGATCTTGGACAGGGTCAAAGATTAGGTGGTCCCACATATTGCTGAGAAGGACACAATAAGGGAAATGTGGGAGGCCTTGACCACATTGTACAAGGGAACTTTCATTCAGTGGAATATGTTGCTTGAGAGTCAGTTGAGACAGTTTTAGATGCAGAGGGGAGAAGAAATCGATCCCTTCCTTCTCAGGTTGCAAGCGATCCGTGACCAACTAACTTCCATAGGGGCTACACCAGATCTTGAATTCATGGTCAGCACTGCCCTGAATGCAGTCACTGAAGATTGGGAAACCTTTGTCTAACGCATCTTGGGCAGGGCTTCTCTTCCCAATTGGGAGGAGATGTGGGCAGCTCTTCGACAAGAAGAGATCAGAGGGTTGACCAAGGCTAGAAGCAACAACAAAGGGATCAGATTTAAGGAGGAAGAGGAGGATGCGGCTCTCGCATCAGCGAGACAACAAGGGCAACAAAAGAGAAAGAAAAAGGACATATCCAAAGTTAGATGCTTCATATGTGGAGAAGTGGGTCATTTTGGCATATAGTGCCCTCGGAAGAAGAGCAAAGAAGAGAGGTCTGACTCAAAGGTTGCTCTAGCGCAAGCTAACAAGGAGGACGATGAGGATTGTGCTGTGAGTGCTCATGCACCTATAGAAAAGAGGTGGGGCGATATTGAGTTGTAGTTGGAAGGACTACAGATAGGGTAGGATCCTTGAGGTGCCCAAACCCTTGGATCACATACGGCTATGGGAGCCCTTAATGACAGTTGCAGGGGATGATGGAGCAACAGTCACAAAGCTAGAGCGCCAAAGTCTGAAGTAGCGTAGTTGAGTGTTGCAGCAGTGTAGAAGGCACAAAGCAGGTACAGTAGCAGCAGAGGTAGCTTCATCGTTAAGGGGCATACATACTGACTAGCATGTTAGCTTTTGGGTGGCTTTTCAGTTGCTTACTTTTCAGCAACTGAGTTGCAGTGCAACTGTTAGCAGTGGCAGTGTTATGGGTAGCATGATGCATTGTATTGAGAGGGAGTTGTACAAATGCAACAGTGACAATGACAGTGTCATAGGCATCTATACAGATTGCAACAGTGCAGTGGATGAAGGGTAGTAGGCCAAGCATCAACAGCGTAGAGGACCAATGTTCTGGATCAGTGTGATACTTTTGCTGGGAAGTATTGCTAGAGCACATTCCTCGCTAAGAGGGAGTGTTGATTTTTGGGTAGCATCGGATGTGCTCTAGCTCCGAAATTTTGTGGAGGGGCTAGAACACATGAGATCTCCAAGACGCATAAGTCGTTTGGAGAAATTCCACCCGAGTGCATGTTATTCAAATAATTAATTATTTTTAATGGTGTCTAAAGTTAAAACTTAGGAAATTAAAATAATTAAAGTGAATTAATGTAAATATGGGTGAGAAGTTTCTAAGTGACGAGGATCAAGTCTAATTTAATCTTAACCGTTGATTAGAGATTAGATCACGACGGTTGATTTCTCAATAGGAAAAGTATAAAGGAAGGCTTGGGGTCAGTTGGAGAACTCAGAATACACACAGGGAGAGCAGCACTTGAGCTAGATTGAAATTATGGGGCGTGGTTTGCTGAGAATTTCGAAGTGAGCTTCTAGTGCAAAGAGGGGTAGTTTGGCTGTGGGACTTTTGTCCAAGGCCGAGAATACATAGTAGAGAGGTAGTGCAACACCAGGGAGAGACAACGCAACTCCAAGAGGGTGACGTAGAGGTTGGAGGGTTGACGCAGTCACTTAGAGGCAATGTTGGGGTTTCTGCGAGGCAGATTGGCCAGCAGTTCAACAGATCGATTTCTGAGCAAGGAAGGCTCACTGGGACGGTGATGCAGCTCCTAGAGGAGGTGACGCAGTTCCAGTGCATAGCTTGGAGCAGCCATCGCTGCACAACATTGGGGACAAAGCAGTGAACTGTGGGGTTTGTTCATTTAGTTGCTGGATCTGCCAAATTATTTGTCTCCAGATAGAGGTACTTCTGCCAGGTTTATTCTCTGTTTGGTGAGCTGGATTTGGCACCCTAGTTGCATTCAGAAATCTGCTTAATAATAAAACCTCATATCTGCTGCACCGGTTTTCCCACACTGGGTTTTTCTAGGGACAATTAGTCCAAAAATAAGTGTGTCCTTTGTGTGATTATCTCATTATTTTTCAGTACTTGATCTGTGTATTGGCGTAGGCTGCAGCTTGCAGTGTATTTGCATTAATATTTTCTGAATATTTCTGAGAATAACTTGGTGAAATAAGAACACAAGTAGGTAATGCAAATCAGTTTACTGCAGTAGGATTTCTGGTTTGTTAGATTCATAAATTTTCACAGGAAGCTGAAAAAGCACCTTCACCTACTTGGGCAAAACAATTTCAGTGATAAGATTCACAAGTGATAGATGTAATACTTGAGCAATTATTAGATACACATACTGTTCTGTAGCATGTAAGCCATCTTGGCATTGGAAGAAGCTATGACATCCCCATAAGCCTTGAATTTGGATCACGCTAAGATAAGAACGGCTAAGGGAGATGGACCAAGTATGTGGAGAATATTCACCGTCCTAGAGTCTGATCATTGATGTGGGTTGAAATTTGTGTACTGTGTAGGACATTTCGTTTGATATGCGTTCTTTAGGCTGCTGCCTTGAAGCTGTAGAGATCTAAATCTCTAATGCCATATACTTTACATTACAGTGGAAATATTTTGTATGACTGAATAAGGGCTCTTTGTATTGACTAAGATATGGTGCCATTACCTATATGGCAGAACTTTAGAAATATGGTAATCAAAGGACACATCACTGATTGATCCACCAAGGAAGCTCTCTGAGCCAGAGGGAGTTAAGAAGGACATTGGAATGAGCATGCACAAGCAGTATTCTCATTTATTACTAATATTGAAAAGTATAAGGCTGCCTGACCCAAGAGGACAAATTGTTGCCATAATAATCTTTGAGGAAGTTATTCAACCTTTGAGAAGCTTGGCTATTAACACTGCTAAATCTGAAGCAGACCTTTTGAGGACTCTTGTTAAGGCAGAATGCACTTTGGGTACACTTGTTTCAAGTTTCATGAAATGTTGAGGCATTTTGACGATTTGAATTTAAAGACGAAGTTGTTTTGTTATGATCATATACAGGGGCTGAGTTCAATTTTTCAGACAAAAGTCTTCTTGAGAATAACGGAAGTTGTCCTTGTAAAGGATAAAATTATTGCTATTGCTATAATGTTTTTGAAAGCTGGCTTGGTTTGGAATGAAACAATATTCAGCTGAGAATGCATAGTTGCAATACTATTCTTACAAAGTAAATTGAAAAATTTCTGAAGTTGTGAGGTTGTGAAGAAATTCCATAATTCATTGCTATAAGAAGCAGTAACTTGATAGGCTGAGGGTCTGCTATATTTTCTGACGAAGACAGCTCACTCTGAAGATGATGGATGTTGAAGATCTGTAAACATGACTTGACTTATAGTACTAGAGGCAGAGTACAAGCCCTACAAAGGCTATTATTAATCCTGATATACTTGCTTCAACTGATGGAACATCCTAGATTGATTAATGACATGATGGATTTCATCACATATGCTGAGGCATGAAAGTTATATAGAAAAATTTGGCTCTGGTGTAGCCCTCCCAGTTTCAGTTTTCTTTGCATATGGTTTAATGCCCACAGCCCCACATCATCATGCTGATATATCTAAACTTATTGCAAATTTTAAAAAGAGCATTAACATGACTACCTCCACTTTTGTTTCACTTTTCAGCTGATAGGAAATCAGAAACGGATTCACATAAGTTTTGAGACACTTAGTTTTAAACTTTTGTCAAACATAGATCCTGGAAAAACCCACAAGGGGAAAACCAGTTTGAAGGAGATTTTATTTGCTTCTAATTCTCAGAGAAATTTACACAGCATTAAATATAAACTGAGAGTTACTTATCTCTTTTTGCACTGTCTTGATTTCTGGGCCACTGTCTGACATGGACTGCTCAGACATTCATTCCACTGACAACACTTGAATCCCATGAAAATTGAGCCACAATTCCAGCAATCTCTGCCTGAAAAATGCGTGCCACTGACAACCTCTTTCCAAAATCATGCTGTCATGCTCAGTCTTCTACCTGGGAATGCGTGCAGGTTACCTCCTAAAAATGAGGGCCTGTTCTCCTCAAATATCGGCCTGGCTCAGCCTTAAAAGAGTCGCTGAAATCCTCCTTGAAATTAGCGCTGAAGTCTGCCTTCACTGCCTCATATTTCAGGCCTGATAAACAACCCTCGCAGCCTCGTTTTTTGAGCTGAATCTCTTCCTGCAAATTTTGGGAATGCATGCCTTCCTTCCAGCCTGAAATATGGGTCCTGTCTTGAAATTTGAGCTACTATAGATCTATATCTCCACAGCAAATGGCTATCACAGCCTGCCTCTCCTTTACCTTGCTGTTCTCTTCTCCTCCACAAATGCACATGAAGAATAATGAGCTCATTTAGCCCTTTTCCCTTTTTAGTCTCTAATAATGATGAAAGAACCCTAAACCTTTGATCTATGGCTGAGATTAGATCTCAGCTCTCAGATGAGATCGATGGTGGAGATCTAAGCTTCACATGACCCTCTTTTTCATGCCCCCCCTTCATTAAGAGCCTCCCTAGTCACTTTAATGTTTTTTTGTTCCTTTTACCTTATTCCAAATATAGTCATTTTAAAAGTATAAAGTGACTTTAATAATATAAACTTTAAAGTACATAGTACTAAAGTATCTCATAAAGTGACTTCTAAGTCACATGGCTTTAATAATTAATAAAGTCACTTACTGAAAAGGTTTTTTCATGTGTTTTCGTAAGCAAAGGGCAAAAGAACTAGGAAACACCTCCTTGGTACCTTTCCTCAACACTCCCTCTTACCAAGGATGGTGTTTCTCACCACTCCCAACTTGTCTCTAAGATATACATGCTTTCCCCTTGGTAATGAAATGGTGAGAATGTCTGCAACCTGCTCCTCAGTGGATATGTACTAAAGATTCACTGCTCCTCTTTGAACCCAATACATGATGAAGTGGTACCTGATCTCTATGTTCTTTGATCGGTCATGAAACATTGGATTCTCCATGAGTTTAATGCAACTATGATCATTGCAATATATCGTAGTCGGTCTCAACCTCTGACCAAATAAGCCGCACAACAACTTGCAAAGCCAAATAGCCTTGCAACTGGCCTGATTGGATGCATTGTATTCAGCCTCTGGAGAACTCAATGCCATTGATCTTTGTTTCTCGCTAAACCATGACACAATTGCTGAACCCGACCTGAAACAACATTTAGAAGTACTCTTCCGGTCATTAGCACTGCTAGTCCAATCTGAGTATGTACAATCTATCAACCTGACTCCATCCCCTTGGATATAGTTTAGTCCTTAGTACACTGTGCCTTGTAAGTACCATAATACATGTTTCACAGCCACCCAGTGCACCCTCTTGGGATATATCATAAATTGACTCAATGTGTTGACAGCAGTACAAATATCTAGCCTAATGTTGACCAGATACATCAACGAACCAATCAACTGACAATACATAGCGAGGTTCGCTAACTTAGAATTTGAAGCATGCAGTTGGTGATCATCAGAGTAGCCATAGGCCTGCAATCCCCCATACAAAATCTCCTTAGTATGCCCCCTGAATATCTGTCTTGGCCCATGAAAATATGCCCATCCTCTTGCCAAACCTCCAACCCCGAAAAGTAATGCATCAATTTCATAACGATCATGTCATTCTGAAGCAAGGTCCCCTTTGTAGTGTTGAATGAGTCTCTCCTCTCCTGTATTAAACAAATCATCCACACATATAGAACTAGAATGAGTGGATCCTCACCAACCATAATGAAATATAGGTTTAGATCTGCATCACTCTTCTGGAAACCCATCTATTGCAAGTAAGCATCAATCCTCTCATACCATGCTCTCGGCGCCTGCTTTAGTTCATATAAGGCTTTCTTAAGCCTACACACATGAGACTCTCTCCCATGCATCTGAAAGCCCTGTGGTTGCTCAATGTAAACTTCCTTCTGTATGACCCCATTGAGAAAGGCATCTTTTACATTCATCTGGTGAATCTTCTAACCCATCTCTACTGCTATGGAGATCACTACTCTAATAGAGGTATAACGAGCAATTGGGGTGAAGGTCTCCTAATAATCAACTCCCTCTACCTGTGAGAATCCCCATGCAACAAATCTCGCTTTGAACCTCTCCACGCTGCCATCCGCAACATGTTTAATCTTGTAGAATCACCTAGAAATCACTATTGACTTCCCCTCAAGTCTCAACACTATCTTCCATACATCATTATTCATGATGGAGGCATACTCCACCATGGCATCCCTCCAAATCTACTGACTCGTAGCCTCCATGAAGCTAGTTGGCTCACTCTCCACAACATCTGCCACATATCCACCCAACATCTCTTGTGGTTTGCTCTCCTTCACTGACCACTTGGGTTTCTACATTGACTCTTGTGCTTTCTGCAGGGTCTCACGAATCCATGTTGGCTTCCTCTTCCCTGAAGTAGCCTCCAAAACTGGTATAGGAAAATCCTCCCTTGGAGCCTCTCCTCCTTATGAGTATGCCCTTCCTATGGTCTGTGGTGAACCTGTACTCTGAGATTCTGTGTCCACTGATGCTGAACTTTGTGACCCTATCACCCTAGTGATCCTCCTAACCCTAGTGTACCACCTGAAGATCCTAATACTTGTGGTGTGCCCTCGTACTAAAAAACTAGCTGCTCTACTTGATCATCATCCATGGACCTCCTCAAGGCCCTCTCCTCCTCAAATCTCACATCCCTCCTCAGGACAACTTTGCTCTGCGCAAGGATGTATATGCGATTGGCCTTGGAAGTCTCACTGTAACCCACAAGAATACCCTTCTCTGTGGTGGGTTCCAGCTACGTCCTCTTTTCCTCAGGGACATGCGAATATGCAAGGCATCCAAAAACCCTTGATGTGCCCAATCTCAGGCTTCTTCCCAGAAAAACCCCTCCTTAGGAGTCTTACTCTCGAAGACTCTATGTGGACTTATGTTTTGCAAGTACACCGTGTTGATTTTTGGGTAGCATCGAATGTGCTCTAGCTCCAAAATTTTGTGGAGAGGCTAGAACACATGAGATCTCCAAGACACAGAAATCGTTTGGTGAAATTCCATCAGGATTGTATTTTATTAAAATAATTAATACTTTAATGGGGTTCCTAAGTCTAAACTTGGGAAAATTAAAATATTAATGGGTATTAATGAAAATATGGGTGACAAGCTTCCAAGAGACAAGGATCAAGTCTAATTAATCTTTTAACCGTTGATTAGAGATTAGATCACGATCGTTGGTTTCTCAATAGGAAAAGTATAAAGGAAGGTTTGGGGTTAGTTGGAGAACACAGGCAGAGAGAGCAACACTTCAGCTAGATCAAAATTCTAGGATATGGTTTGCTGAGAATTTCGAAGTAAGTTTCTAGTGTAGAGAGGGGCAGTTTGGCAAGTGGCTTCCTTCCAAGGTCGAGAATACATGGCAGAGAGGCATTGCAACACCAGGGAGAGACAATGCAACTCCAAAATGTTGATTTGTGGTAGCATCGGATGTGCTCTAGCCATGAAATTTGGTGGAGAGGCTAAGGCACATAAGATCTTCAAGACCTAGACATGGTTTGGGCAAATTCTACCTGTTTTAGGAGATATTAAAATAATTAATATTTTTAATGGAGTTCCTAAGTCTAAACTTAGGAAAATAAAATATTAATGGGTATTAATATAAAATTGGGTTAGAAGGTTCTAAAAGACATGGATTAAGCCAAATCTAATCTTAGTCACTGATTAGAGATGTAATCTCGACCGTTGAAGGACCAATAGGAAAAGTATAAGAGGAGGTTTGAGGATTAGTTGGAGAATACACCAAAGTCATCAGTCATTTGATTTACTAGAGCGTGGTTGCTAAGTAAAGTCAAATCAGTGATCAGCAATGAGGGGCAGTGAGTATTGGACAAAGAGGTAGAGATAGTGCCGAGAGACCAACACAATGGCAAAGAGGTAGACGCAGAAGCCAGAGCAGGCCACACAACGCCCAACAGAGACAGCGTAGAGGCAAGAGGGCATGCGTCATCCGCGCAGAGGGTAGCAGGAGTGACGCAAAGGGTCCCAGAGGTTGCGCAGTGCCTCAGAGGGCTGATGCAAAATGTTGTGAGGCTGACCTAGAGGCCAAGAGGGCTAATGCAGTGAGGGTTTCGTGGGGCAGATTTTTTGAATATATGCTTCCGAATAGAGAGGTATTATTGCTGGTTATTTTTCTTTGTTGGGTGAGCTAGTTTGGCACCCAGTTGTACTCAAGGATACATTGCATAATAATATAACTCTCAAAATTGTTGCGCCGGTTTTCTTGCATTGGGTTTTTCCAGGGACAAGTTGTCCAAAAATAACGGTGTCAGTGGTGTGTTTGCTATTTCTTTCAGCTGTTGATCTGTAGATGGTTGAGACTCTATTGTGTTTATTTCGATGTTTATATGTTTAAATAACTTCTTGGTAATTAACAAGTAGGAGAAATAAATCAGAAGAATATAGATAAAATTTCCAACAGATAGACGCAGAAATTTCAACATGGTATCAAAGCATGGTTGCAGATCACCGGAGAGTTGAAGGCACCAACTGAAGCAGAGAATTCGCAGTAGAAACAACTGTCCTGAGTGACAGAAGCTGTTCCTAGCAGAAATAGGGGAGAAGGGTTGACATAGAGGGACTGCGTCACCAGTCTGGACCAGAGAGAGGCCAATACAAAGGCTGGGGAGGGCAAAAAAGGCTCAAGCAGAGCCATGCAGAGACCAGGAGGATTGACACAGTTGGCTAGGGGAGCATTTCAGTTAGTGTTGGGATTGCACAGAGCCTAAAGGCTCAATCCTTGGGTTGTTGGGGCTTAGGAAGCTGTGGGCAGTTTGCAAGGAGTGAAGTTGGTGGGGTGTTGCTATTAAGACAAAAAAATACCTAACGGGGCAAAACCAAGGTAGAGGGAGTTGCTATCGAGGCGGTTTTCTAGCCAAAGAATTCGGATCAGTGTTGAAGATGCATAGGAGATCAGAGAGGTGTTACTCGACAGTTGACAGGGGGATTTCCAGAAGGGAAATCGAGACTTAGAGGGAGTCTAGCAGAGAACTTCCAGACATGAAGTAGCGACTCAAAGGGAGTCGAAGAGAGAACTTCCAGAGGGAAGTAGAGACTCGGAGGAGTTGAAAAGAAGAGTAGAGAGATGGCCATGAGTGAGTTGAGGGATCAGGACAGGCTAGACAGGGCATCCAACTTTCTGGTCTAGAAGGCCAGGATCCTATCCATTCTAGATAGACATCGCATCAAGGCCTTCGCCTTGAGAACAGTGGTGATCCCAGTTGACCTGATTGATAATGAGAAGTATGAGGAGGCAATGGCCAAGGCGAAATGTATCATCCTTGATGGGGTCAACGATCATGTGGTCCAACATATTGCCAAGAAGGAGACGACAAAGGAAATGTGGGATGCCTTGAAAATGTTGTACCAACATACTTCCGTGTAGAGGAAGATGCTACTTGAGAATCAACTGCGGTCATACTAGATGCAGAAGGGGGAGCAGATAAATCACTTCCTCAGTCGGTTGAAGCAGACCCGGGACCAACTGACTTCCATGGGGGCCATGTCGGATCAGGAGATGTTGGTGAGGATCGCTCTAAACGTAGTGTCCGAGGAGTGGGAGACATATGTCCAAAGCATTCTAGGTAGGGAAAATCTTCTAGATTCGGAAGAATTGTGGGTGACTCTTCGTCAAGAAGAGATCAGACAACTGAGCAAGATGGGAAAGCAGCAAAGGTGTCCAGATCAAGAAGGAAGGGGAAGAGGATGCAACTCTGGCATTTGCGAGAAAGCAGGAGAAGAGGAAGAAAAAGGACCTCTCCAAGTTCAAGTGCTTCAAATGTGGGGAACTAAGTCATTATGCGAACCAGTGTCCGAGGAAGAAGAGTAAGCGAGAGGCATCTGACTCCAAGGTAGCGCCAGGGAAGGCGGAGGAGGTAGACAAGGATGACGATTGTGCCATGAGTGCTCATATACCTCTAGAGAAGAGGTGGGGAGACATCATTCTATAGTCAGGAGGAATACAGGCGACAAGGAGCAGGATCCTTGAGGTACCCAACCTCTTGGATTATACCTTGCTATGGGAGCCTCGAAGAGAGAGTAGCAGGACTGGTAAATGTTGGTAGAGATGGATGCAGATGAAGCGACGTAGAGTGCTACGATGCAGGAGTCCCCGAGCAGCGCAAGGCTAGTAGATTGCAGCAGTGCGAGAAGCACAGATAGTGTTGTAATAGGGTAGGATGACACAGAGAGGTTTGCAGCAGTGTGAGATGCAGGGTGTTGTTGCAGCAGCCTAGAGGCAGTAGAGGGAGCACTTGATAGCGGCAGAGAAAGCTTCAGCATCGGGAGTGTTTCTAGCCTGACAAGGATGTCAGTAGCTGGGTGGATTAGTTACTTACTTCTTAGTAACTGAGTTGCAGTGCAGTAGCGGTTAGCAGTAGCACGATGCAGCATGATGAGAGGGGGTTGCAATGCATATGTAGTGTTGGGAGAAAGGACCAGCAACAACACAGATGCAGAGGGAGTTGTCATACGAATGCAGCAGTGGCAGTGGCAGGGCCATGGCTGGTAGTACATGATGCAGCAGTGCAGAGGATGTTGGGCAGGGAGGCCTAGCATCAGCACAGGTATCGGTGCCATATAATCAGAGTGATGCTCATTGTGGAGTATTACTAGAGCAACGTCCTCGCTAAGATGGAGTGTTGATTTGTGGTAGCATTGAATGTGCTCTATCCATGAAAATGGGTGGAGAGGCTAAGGCACATAAGATCTCCAAGACCCAGAAATTGTTGGGGTAGATTCTACCCAGTTTAGGAGATATTAAAATAATTAATATCTTTAATGGAGTTCCTAAGTCTAAACTCAAGAAAAATTAAATATTAATGGGTATTAATATAAAACTGGGTTAGAAGGTTCTAAAAGACATGGATCAAGCCAAATCTAATCTTAGTCGTTGATTAGAGATGTAATCTCGGCCTTTGAAGGACCAACAGGGAAAGTATAAGAGGCTTGAAGGTCAATGGGAGAATACACTAGAGTGATCAAGTCATTCGATTTAGTAGAGCGAGGTTACTAAGTAAAGTCGAATTAGTGATCAACAACGAGGGGTAGTGAGTACTGGACAGAGAGGTAGAGATAGTGCCAAGGGACCAGCACAAAGACAGAGAGGTAGACGCAAAAGCCAGAGTAGGCCAAGCAACGCCCAACAGAAACAACACAGAGGCCAGAGGGCTTGTGTCATCCACACAGAGGGTGGCAGGAGTGATGTAGAGGGTCCTAGAGGCTGTGTTGTGCCTCAGAGGGCTGACGAAGAGGGTTTTGAGGTTGACGTAGAGGCCAGTAGGGCTGACGCAGTGCTTTAGTGTTGCTGGAGAGGGTTTCGTGGGGCAGATTTTTTGAATATCTGCTTCCAAATAGAGAGGTATTATTGTCGGTATTTTTCTCTGTCGGGTGAGCCAGTTTGGCACCTAGTTGTACTCAAGGATATATTGCATAATAATATAACGCTCATAATTGTTGCACTGGTTTTCTCGCATTGGGTTTTCCCGGGGACTAGTTGTCCAAAAATAACGGTGTCACTTGTGTGTTTGCTATTTATTTTAGCTGTTGATCTGTAGATGGTTGAGACTATATTGTGTTTATTTCGATGTTTATATGTTTAAATAACTTGTTGGTAATTAACAGGTAGGAGAAATAAACCAGAAGAATACAGATAAAATTTCTAATAGATAGACTTAGAAATTCCAACAAAGAAGGGTGACGCAATCATGCAGAGGCAGTGCTGGGGTTTCTGTGAGCCAAACTGGGCATCAATTCAGCAGATCAATTTCTGAGGCGGGAAGGCTCACCGAGAGGGTGACACAATTCCTAGAGGAGGTGACGTAGTTCCAGCGCAAAGTTGGGAGCAGCGATCGTTGCACAACACTAGGGACAACGCGGTCATCTGTGGGGTTTGTTCATATAGTTTTTGGATCCGCCAAAATATTTGTCTCCAGATAGAGGTACTTCTGCCGTGTTTATTCTTTGTTGGGTGAGCCGGATTTGGCACCCTAGTTGTATTCAGAAATCTGCATAATAATAAAACCCTCATATCTGCTGCAATGGTTTTCCCTCACTGGGTTTTTCCGAGGATGTTTAGTCCAAAAATAAATGTGTCCTTTGTGTGGTTATCTCATTTATTTTTCAGTATTTGATCTGTATATTGGTGTAGGTTGCAATGTATTTGCATTAATATTTTCTGAATAATTATGAAAATAACTTGTTAAATGAGGAACACAAGTAGGTAATGCAAATCAATTTACTATAGTAGGATTTCTGATTTATTAGATTCAGAATTTTTCACATGGTATCAGAGCGATTGCAAATCAAGGAAGATTGAAGCCATCGACGAATGGACAGAGGAAAATCTATATGTGAAGATAGTTGACTTGAGCAACAACATAGTTTCTGGCCGAGAGAGCAAAGGTGGGGTGACACAATCACAAAGGGAGGCTCACGCAGAGCCTCTGTAAGCCTAATTGGGTGACGTTGTTGCTGCAGAGGGCATTGCAGTAGTTACTGAGCTAGCATACACATTATTGAGTCTCGTTTTTCCAGTAGCTGTCGCTAGAGGTGCAACATAGATTTCATCTGGAGTTGCTAGTGGGGTGTTGATTCTCTTGGTGCAGAACAATACATAGTGGGGTAGAAGCAAAGTAGAGGGAATCCGTTGCTCAGAAGATTTCTTGACAAGAAATCTAGATCCAGCGTTGAGCAGCAGCAAAGAGAGATCAGAGAAGGGTGGCTCAACAGTGTTTGGCAGAAGGATTTTCATGAAGGAAATCGAAATTCAGAGGGAGCTTGTTCCTTAGAGGATTTCTAGTGCCAAAGAAATCTAGATCCAAGTTTTTCTGGGGCAACAATGAAAGAGGGAGAAGAGAACCAGTTTGACATTCATTTGAGCAGAGATGATTGTTAACGGACGAAGGGATTAGAACAGGTTGGATGGAGCATCCAACTTCGTCACCTAGAAGGTCAGGATCCTAGCAGTTTTGGAGAAAAATCACATCAAGGATTATGCCTTGAGGATGGTTGTTGTTTCAGTTGATGCTGATCCTCTCAAGAAGTATGAGGAGGCTCAGGCAAAAGCAAAGTGCATGATCTTGGACAGGGTCAAGGATCATGCGATCCCACATATTGTTGAGAATGACACAACAAGGGAAATGTGGGAAGCCTTGACCACATTGTACGAGGGAACTTTCCTTTAGCGGAAGATGTTACTTGAGAGTCAGCTGAGACAGTTTCAGATGCAGAAGGGAGGAGAAATCGATCCCTTCCTTCTCAGGTTGCAAAGGATCTGTGACCAGCTAACTTCCATAGGGGCTACACCAAATCTTGAATTTATGGTCAGGACTGCCCTGAATGCAATCACTGAAGACTGGGAAACCTCTGCCCAAAGTACCTTGGGCAGGGCTTCGCTTCCCAGTTGGGAGGAGATGTGGGCAGCTCTTTGACAGGAAGAGATCAAACAATTGACCACGGCAGTAAGCAGTAGCAAAGGGATCAGAATCAAGGAGGAAGAGGAGGATGTGGCTCTCATGTCAGCGAGACATCAAGGGCAACATAAACGAAAGGAGGACATATCCAAAGTCTAATGCTTCAGATATGTTGAAATGGGTCATTTCGCCATGCAGTGCCCTCAGAGGAAGAAGAGCAAAAAGAGAAGTCGGACTCAAAGGCTACTCTAGTGCAAGTTGACAAAGAGGACAATGATGATTGTGTCATGAGTGCTCATGCACCTCTGGAGAAGAGGTGGGGCAATAGCCGAGTGGACTACATAGAGGGCATGATCCTTGAGGTGCCCAAACTCTTGGATCACATACGACTATGGGAGCCCTTAATTACAGTAGCAGAATGATGAGAGTCAGTTGGTGCGAGGGATGTTGATGCAACAGTGGTAGAGCTAGAGTGCCAAAGTCTGAAGCAACGTAGTAGAGTGTTGCAACAGTGCAGAAGGCACATAGTAGATACAACAACAACGCAGTAGCATCAAAGGGTCAGCACAGCTTAGCAAGAGACGTAGCTTCAGCGTCAAGGAGCATCCAAACTGACCAGCATGTCAATTTTTGGGTGGCTTTTCAATTGCTTACTTCTCAGCAATTGAGTTTCACTGCAGCAATTAGCAGTGGCAGTGCTATGGGCAACATGATGCAATATATTGAGAGGGAGTTGTAGTATAGATGCAACAGTGACAATGATAGTGTCATGGGCAACAATACAGAATGTAGCAATGCAGTGGATGAAGGGCAACAAACTAAGCATCAGTAGCGTAGAGGACTGATGTCGTGGATCAATGTGATACTTATACTAGGAGGTATTGTTAGAGCACATTCCTCGCTAAGAGGGAGTGTTGATTTTTGGGTAGCATCGAATGTGCTCTAGCTTCGAAATTTTGTGGAGAGGCTGGAGCACATGAGATCTCCAAGACCCAGAAATAGTTTGCTGAAATTCCACCCGGATTGTATTTTATTAAAAAAATTAATATTTTTAATGGGCTTCGAAGTCTAAACTTAGGAAAATTAAAATATTAATGGGTCTTAATGAAAATATGGGTGAGAAGCTTCTAAGAGACAAGGATCAAATCTAATTTAATCTTAGTTGTTGATTAGAGATTGGATCACGACTGTTTATTTCTCAACAGGGAAAGTATAAAGGAAGGCTTGGGGTCAGTTGGAGAACAACATTGAGAGAGCAACACTTGAGCTAGATTGAAATTATGGGGTGTGGTTTGCGAAGTATTTTGGAGTAAGCATCTAGTGCAGAGAGGGGAAGTTCAGTAGAGGGACTTCCATCCAAGGCCAAGAATCCATAAGAAGAGAGGCAGCGCAACACCAGGGAAAGACAATGTAGCTCTTGAAGGGTGATGCAAAGGCTGGAGGGCTAATGTAGTCATGTAGGGGTAGCGCTGCGGTTTCTGTGAGGCAAATTGGGCATCAATTCAGCAGATCGACTTCTGAGCCGAGAAAGCTCACTGGCTAAGTCACCGGATTCGTCCTAAACCCCCTGCGAATCTCGAATCCGGCGAATCCGACACGATTCGGTTCGGATTCGTGTCCAAATCACAGGACACGTCGTGTCCGAGGGTGTGTCGCGATTTTCAGGGGCGTGTCGCGATTTTAGGACATGTGTCCGGTTTCCAGGACTGGCTAAGCTCAGTGCGGGAAAGAAAAGGGTGTGTTTGCTCATTAATATTTTCATTTGGCAAGTGATTTGTGTTGTTGCAGCAAGGAGTAGAGCATTTTGGCAGCTTCATGATCAAGTTTAGGCCCTAGTATTGATATGCTATTCATGGTAATGTTAAATTCTTAAAGTAAAAGTGACATTCTCCTTAATCTTCATTTTCATCCTTTTACTTAAATTTTTAACATTACCATGAAATGACTCAGGATGTTTAAGAGTGGTTCCGGCCTCATTGGATTTCATATGGAGAAAGTAGAATTTTAGATTTCATTCAAAATCCAGCAGACTTATCAGTTTTTCAGGATTTTAGGATTGGGGGATTGCAATGTTTCCATTGAATTTTGTCATGTATTAGGGTATGGAACTCGTATTTAATCAAGAGCACCAAACCAAGAGCTTCTGAATATGTCGCTCCCGCTCCCGTTTTCGCTCCTGCTCCCCGCTTTCGCTCCCGCTCCCAAGTAACACTGTTCCTAATGATATGGATCTGGACACCACTGTTGAGTTTGCATTGGCCAACATGGATCTCAATGATCCAATGCTAGAGCCTGTTAGATTTGATGACTTAGAGGGGTCAACCTCCATACCAACAGATGTAGAGGCGACTATGGATACATGGGAGGAGGAGGATGCAGAGGAGAGCAGTGGGGACCACGATGATGGGGACAGTGATGTTGATTGTTGCCTGAGGCTTGTATACCTGTAGTTGTTTTATATTTTCTATTTCTATTTGCCATTGGCATTGCACCAACACTACCTATGTAACACATTTTGATTTGATGACTTAATGAGAAAACTACAATTGTTAGTGTGTTTATCTTACTATCTTGTAGTTGTAAGTTGTCTTTCAGTTATGAATTATGAATCATGATTTAAATTTTTAATAGATTTATCATTTATGTGACCAGTACCACTGACATTTATTTGAATTTTGTATGTACTATGCATGCTAATAGCTATAGATAAAGATCTATGTTTGAAATCAATAAATTTGTATCATTAATTAAAATGTGTGTAAGAAATATGATAGTATCTAATTT
>APFE030464170.1:0-32021 GCA_000404065.3 Pinus taeda | reverse complement strand
ATATATATCTCAGCTCATGTCATTTAAAATTCTGCTATCTCCATATATATCTCAGCTCATATATATCAAAAAATTTAAAATTCTGCTATCTCCATATATATCTCAGCTCATATATATCAAAAAATTAAAATTCTGCTATCACCACCATATATATCTCTGTTTTAAAAATGACCATATATCATTTTAAAATTCTGCTTTATAGTCCACTGTCACAAGTATCGTGAAGATACAAAATTATAGCCCTCGGTCACAAATTGATATTCATGGCGTGGTCGGTAAATGGATTTTCATGGCCCTCGGTCACAAATTATAGCCCTCGGTCACAAAATACAAAATTATAGTCCTCGGTCAAAAATTGATATTCATGGCGTGGTTGGTAAATGGATTTTCATGGCGTGGTCAGTGAAGAGAATTTCTTTGACATGAAGTCAAAGTTTGTTATGCCATGTGGTTGGAAGTTGTGATTTTCTTACGGCCCTCCCAACAGCAATTATGAAATTCCGTTCAGATGTTTTGACTGTCCAACAGATAGCAAAATAGCAATCCGCGCATCTCAAAACATTCGACCATGGATTTCCTCCACGGCATCAAAGGCATTCGACCATGGATTTCCTCCACGGCATCAAAGGCATTCGACCATGGATTTCCTCGGCGTACCGGAGAGCACTTAACCGAGCGCACGCAGGAAGAACACTTGTTAACTCTCACAAGTGGCATAACATATGAAAAGTCGGCTCTTTTGGAGCATTTTCAGAAGGTGGGAGAATTTGATCAGGTGACACTAGAACCGCTGAGATTTAAAATCCTTGGGAAACTAACTCGGGAAGAACCAATGGAAGGAGAGAGCTTCAATATAAAAAAAAATCCGTCCAGTCTCAGTTCGGCTGTGTACTCAATAAGAAAGGCGTTTCAATGGTATGATTCTAGCTTCAGGTGCGTACTCAGAAAGCAAAGCGTTTCAATAAGCAACAATCATACGTTACCCATCAGGCGTTTGCATGCACCCGCAGTCTCAGGCAGCGGCAGGCGTATCAATGAAGGCAGTCTTCAGGCAGCGGCAGTCTGCAGCGGCAGGGATGTCAGAGACTGAGGAGTTACTACTATTACGGGACCTGTGCTCTGATACCATGTCAGGCCAGGGTAACTCCAGGCTTAATGAGCGAGAGAAAACTGATATTCTATTCATTAGGTAATCTACATATATATATACAAATAAAACGGATCAGTTCATCTTCTGGATGACTGTCCGGTTCACCCATCCGTTTCGGATTAGGTGTCAACAAAATCAATAGTCTTCTACATGAAATGGGATTCAGGATGATAGCCTATGTTAAAATAAGGACACTTGGAGTTTCTTTTCTTTCCCCTTATTACCCTTGGAGCTGGAAGAGCCATCTGGATGTTTTGGATTTCCTCCCTTTCTTGGATATGGATCTCTTGCATTTCCTTTTCCTTTAGATTATTGATTTGGTTTCGAGTTGGACTTTCCTTTTTCATGGATGGAAAGTGCATGTGCATTTGAAGGCTTTAATGAACCCATCTTGATGAGCTTATCCTGCTTATGAATGAGAGGGTCAAGAAATGCATCAAGTTTGGGCACTTTCCATTTATCTCCAATTACATGTCTAATAGTATGAAATGTAGAAACATGAACTACATATTCAGGACCTAACTTAGACAAAATAGAAAGGGTCAATTAACCTTCCTATTTAGATTTATCAATCATGTAATTGTAGGACAATTATTTGAATTTCGTAAAGAAATATTGATTGTTCTCAAAATTGTTTGGATCTAAGGAATTTAGCTCAATTTCGAGAATATGAGCATGCATCTCATCCTACTTTCGAAATAAATTCTCCAAGGTTGTCTAGACCTCATTTGAAGTGTTGCATGTGTCCACATGAAAATGCAATGCTAGAGATATGGACAACAATATAAGACCAAAAGCCTCATCCATCTTGTTGAAGTATTTGGATTTTTCAATGGCAAATTTTGGTTCAAATTATCCATGACTATTCGATACAAGCCTTTGCCTATGAGGTGAAGAAAACTATTTGGCTTCCATTGGAAGTAGTTATACAGAGTGAGAATAGTTGAAGATGGGAACTCAATTCTTTCGCCTTGTGTCTATAGCAACAATTGCAACAGTTCTCTAATATTATGATCCGCAAATAAAATCTCCCAACAATTCCAATTATGTGATCTTCAAACCTGCAAAATAATAGTTCATGCACCATCTCCAAACCCCTATATCTCTGATACCATGTAAAATTATTAGAGCACAAATAAATATTTAGTTGAAGAATAATTACACAAGCTTTCAAGAATTGAGAAGGAAAATTGAAAAAGGAATGAATTCAATTACTCAATATTGATTTTTGAATCAACACATAAAGAAACTAAGCTATGTTTAGTTGTAAATGCAATAACTAAGGCTAATTAAAGCTAACTAAAGCTAAGTGTGCTTTATGTTATGTTAATTTCCACATGCACCACATGCAAGCACTAGAGTTAACTAACTAAAGCTATGTGCACACCAAATGTAACCACTATATTTAACTAACGCTAACTAATTGCACATCACATGCAAAAACTAGAGTTTAACTAAAGCTAATTAAAAATAACTAAGTGCATGTACACCAACAAGAAAAAATAGTAGGATAACATAAGAGGCAGGCACTTAATAAACATTGTTGAATGCTACAATGAAGTGTGTTTTCATGCAAACTTAAGAAAAGACTAGTAGACAAATATGGGGTGTGAGTCAACTAAATTGATAAGAGATGACATGATTGATAGATACAATCAATTTGGGTTGACCAATAATTCAGTTAACAACTTGTCAATGAATGAATCGACTAAGTATTTTTGTTCCATTGGTTCAATCAACAATCCAACGAGGAATAGAAAATATTTCTTAGCTCTAAATATTGTGATATTCTTAGTTTGTAGAGACAATAGAACACCATCATGAAAATAGTGTTCGCTCCAAACAACATAGTCAACTCTTTGGATAGAGTCTATCTCTAATCATCTCTACTAACAAGTTGAAGTTGACCTGATTCCCGTGAAGTTGATCATATGGAACAAGAATGATGATAGTACTAAGAAAAAGAATTTGGCCTTTCCCCAAGAAGATGATTTTCCTTATGTAGTAGAATGTCATTCAAAACTTTTGATAGTAATTTTATTTATCATGTTTGATTTTCTTTGATTAATAATTAGTAATTATAAAATTTTAAAAGAATGAAAGAATAAGAAATGTAACCGAATAGGTGCAACATCTTGGACTTTTAACACCATTTTTCTTCTTAATGAAATATTTTCTTCAAATAGAATTCTTTGATGATATTTCTGTTTTTTATGCGCAAAGTTGTCTTTACTCGCTTAACATTCACGATCAATATTTCACACAACAACATTTGCATAAGGAGTAGATTTTTATGCTCACATGTAACCATCCATCGGGTCCCATATTTTCATTTTATCAGTGTCAAGGTTGTTAGTTATTTCCTTGAGACTGGCCCTTCATTCCCCAAGCCTTCTAGACATTCAATTCAACTCTTACATTTGGGGTCCTTCTTCCTGTTGGGATTTTTTTATGGGGCCTTTGCTACTGGGGTATGTTGTTGTGGGGCAATCATTATATGTCCCATTAGGGCTTATCATTTATTTTGGAATGGTGAGGGTAGTACAAGTTACTAGGCAGAGGCAGTGGCATTGTGGGGGTTACTCTAGAGCATCGTCTGGTTGACTATCAACTCCTTGAAGGTGGTTGGAAACTCATTAACTATCATTGAGTGGATGAAGGGGAAGAATTCTCTTTAGGTTCCTCTGTTATTTCATTATATGGCGTGTATTACTGAGCTTCATTCTTCCTTCCATGACATATCATTTCTCCATGTCTATAGCTAGCAGAATTTGGAAGCAGATGTTTTGTCTAAAAGAGCGGTTTCCCTTCTACCTGGCAAAATGTTCTTTGAATTTATGTTTGATGGATCCATCTCCCAAGAGGGCTCATTTGAGCTTTGATTTCAGGATGCCTGCTCCTCTGGTTTCTTTTCTCGTGGTCTTCGCTTTTAGTAGACTGGTTATTCAATTTTTACATGAAAGTTATTTGTTTAGATTTTTTTCTCTATTCTCAAAGGTTTCTCTCTTGTTTGGTCTCTTTATCCTCAAAACTGGAATATGTAACTTCTCTTTTTAATGAAGATATAATAATATATATATATATATATATATATATATATATATATTATATATAATATTATATATTATATATAAAATAATAAAAATGTAACCATCCGTGCAAGTTCATACTCCAATGAAGTCCTAGTCTCAATATGAGGTAAATATAACAAACAACATTCCCAATAGAATCCACGAGCAATGTTTGGCAGGTTCGAACCACCCTTATTTAATATTTCTATAGTCTTGAAGTCAAGTACTAATGGAAACATAACCAAATGGTGTAGGCAGAGCCTCAACATGCAGACAAGAATGGTGGACTATATTATAAGTACCAGCAAAAGCAGACATGTATACACACTAGAAAAATTATTATTAAAAAATTCCAACCATCTTTACATTAAGTCTTCATGTGCATTTATACATTAAGGGAATGGTTAGAATTATTCTATTCACTCCAACTAATCAAGTGTATCTACCTTTTATTACATACACATATGTATATTTACTATATTTAATATCTATGTATGGTGGATCTTACATAGGCCTAAAATGCCCCTCAACACACACTTGTAAGATTCCCATGACCCTTATAAGTGCTTTTAATCCTTTTACATGACATTTATATGTTTAATTCATTATCGCACAAAAGACTTTAGTTGTATGTGTGTGTTAATATAACAAAGATGCATTGTAAGATTCCCACGACATTTATAAGTGCTTTTAATCATTTTATATATCACAAAAAGACTACAATTTGTACTCTCTTGAAAAAAATTTAAATGACATTCAAAAAAGTAGATTCTATCTTTCATATATATATATAACACCAAAGTACATGGTACGATTGCCACGACACTTATAAGTGCTTTTTTAATCCTTTTACATCAAAATGACATTTTAAAAAAGTAGATTGTATCTTTCATCTAGGAATCCAAAATATATATATATAGAGAGAGTAAGATTCACATGGCACTCATAAATGCTTTTAATCCTTTTACCTGCCATTTATATGTTTAATTCATTTTCACAAAAAATATTGCAAATTTTTCTTGTTTAGTTGGGTGTTTGTGTTTTAATATAATAAAAATGCATGGTAAGATTATCATGATATTTGTAAGTGTTTTTAATCATTTTATATGACATTTATATGTTTAATTCACTATCACAAAAAATATTGCAAGTTGTTCTTGTTTAGTTACATAATTAGTCTCTTCAAAAAATATGTTTTATGCTATTCTTGTTTAGTTACATAAGTAGTCTTTTTAAAAAAAAATCAAAATAACATTAAAAAGTAGATTTTATCTTTAATCTAGGAATTAGTGAAAGTTTATTGTAAAAAATGTATTAATTGTAATTGACTCCATGATTCATGGTTATATTCTATAGTATACCATTTTTGGATTATTGAAGAAAATCCATTCTTTTTGTTTTAGATTAATTCTCACTTTTTAGAGTCCATTTGCATTATTAATCTTTTCCTTATAAATATGATACAAATATTTATGTGACAAAAATGTCAATAAATTGAGAACTCAATCATATACGTCTAGTAATGTGAAATTTCTAGTTACTTCCTTGCACATCCATTGGATAAATAGCTTTGATTATCCAAAATTTTGTAAAAGGTTACACCAAAATATTGTGTTAGATTTGGGTCCAATTTTAAAGTCGTCAATTCATAAAAATTGCTAGTTTTTTTACCAACTCCCAATTTAAAAGAAGTAATGTGATCTGAAGAAAAAAAATTAGTATGTCTCCTAAACCTCCCTTGGGAGAGTTCCCTGATGATGTACCATCAAATAAAGCCCACGGAATATCCTTATTTATAGTCACTTCATCTGGAATATGAGGAATATATTTTTCATGTACCTATGGAAAAGAAAATAAAACATTTAGGGATTGGACAACATATTTGAGTAGAAGAGTCTCGTTGAACGGATTTTTTATTTCTAGCAACCCTACTCCCAAACTATCTTAAGTGGAAGTGCTCTAATCTTGGAAGTATGTTCTCCATTACACCAGGTTTTGAAGACCTCTTTAAGACTTTCCCTTTCTAGATATTCACCATCCTAATTAATCTTTCCACTTATTTCCATACCTTCTTGGAGTATGGACATTCTAGCATGAGTTGAAAAATGCATTATTTTATTTAGAGACAAAGATAACACTTTTGAGAACATGCTAAATTCTTGTTAGGTAGAACATCATATATGGAATCCTTATTATGTAAGATCAACCACATGAGTATCTTGTTTTGTGCTGGGCATTTTATTTCCATATAGTTTACCACCACCAAATCTATTAGTATTCTCTTCCTTCTTTTGTTAGGTCTTTCTAGCCTAATTTAGGAACATAAGCTCTAGTTGGACTCAAAG
The DNA here is from genome assembly GCA_000404065.3 of Pinus taeda. Taxonomy (NCBI): domain Eukaryota; kingdom Viridiplantae; phylum Streptophyta; class Pinopsida; order Pinales; family Pinaceae; genus Pinus; species Pinus taeda. The sequence goes on along the minus strand of APFE030464170.1, from coordinate 25,455 downwards.
ATCATAGAAATTAATCATATTCCTCCTTAAGCCTAACAATTTTGTCTATCAATAAGCCCATGTATCTTTCCATTCTTTTGCATACTTTGCCCCCAAACCAATTTCATCTCATGATAATTATGTTTTGTTAGAGTAATTGATGTGTGTGTGTGTGTATTTGGAATGAAATCACGAGAAACCCTAGAGTTCTTTCGCGCATTTCATAGATGGTAAACCATTGGCCCTAATCAGGAGGGCTCACCCCAAACGAATCAAAGATAATCAAACTCGTGATCAACAACAACTAGCAACAATATCAAAAAACTTCACGTCTAGCTCTAGACCATTTAAGTTGACCATTGCGAGTGTATATATATATAAGATATCTTGTACATTTCAAAAAAATAATTAGACTAAAATTATTTTCTTAATTACATATATGCAAGGAAAAAACTTTGCAAAATTGTTTTTAGTTTTTTTATCATTTATAGTTAACTAGGCTAAACACTTAATTTTTATTAGAGAATTAGCTCACAATAGAAAGGTAAGCAATGGGCTTTGAGTATGAAACCTAACTCTGAGGTTACTAAGAAAACCAACTCATAGCCTGCCAACTTTAAGCGAGAAAACACAATATTAAATAGATTAAAGTAACCATTGAAACTATGTATTATGTGTTATTTTATATTATTTGAATATAAACAAATATAAACAAATATTTTAATCTAAAAATATTGATATATTTATTTAATATTATTTATTTATATAAAAAAAAAAAGATTTTTTTATAATTATTGAAATTATTATTAAAAGAAGAATATAAAATATTATTAAATAAGAATATATTTTTTTTACATTTAATAGTAAAACGAATATAATATTAAGTAAAAATTTACCCAAATAAAAAAATTGATAGTTTTATGATATTTAAGAAAACTAAGTTATTTGATATATTTCTTTAATATACAACTTTATTAAATAATCATTTATTGATTATTTGAAATTTTCATTTATTATTAAAAGAAGGAATAATATTAATTTTATTTTAGATTTAACAGTAATTCAAATATAATGTTAAGAAGTAAAAATTTAAGAGAACAAACCAGCTTGCCTAGGTCACGAAAGAGGGCATAGGGGCAAAGGAAGAAGTCGACAATCTGGTAGACAGGAAGCAAGACCCCCATCTCCAATATATCAGAGACGAGGCCGTAAAACCATGAGGCATATGGTGTAGGAGGTAGAAAGAGCCTACAACGAAGGAACTGACACTGATATTCGCAGGCTACTTCAAGAACTAGAAGCAAATGCAATGCAGGAAGACTCAGAGCTAGAGATGGAAGACTAGGGTAGCATGATCCCTAATCTGGACAATACCAGGGGTCGTCTGTCCTTATATAAGTAGGCTTTACATGTATATTGGGTGTTAAAGCGATTAATGGCAAAGGCAATGGAGCATGTGCCAGTGGAAATGGCAGAGATGGCTCAGGGCATATCCAATTTAAGGCGAGAAATGAAAAATCTTCAAATCACTATGCTCATGCAGGACAGTAAGTTGGAGGAGATTCAACAACAGCTGAAGAAGCTAGCTCCAACGATAAAAGAAGAAGACACTCCAGCTAAAATCATGGTAGATTAATCCTTCTAGTTGTTCCAATGGTTCTCCTTGTTAGTTCTCTGAGAACAAGCTCTCCTTTCTCTGTTTATAGTTTCTAATGACGATAGGAAACCAGATTAGTAATTTTGGTAGTAAGGTTTATTTGGCATGAATATGCAAACTTATTCTTTTTTGCTACTGATCGGCTTATAAAGACTTAAGGTGACCAACAGACCCGGTTTCCCTTCCTGGCGGGTTGTGGCCACCAAATGCTTGTACTTATTTCAACCTGGTTAAATAGAAAAACAAAGGTCCTACCTTAGTTTACAAAAAAAATTAAGAGAATAAAAAATTCATAGATTTTATGATATCAAGAAAATTAAGTTATTTGATATATTTATTTAACATATAATTTTATTAAAGGATAATTTTTATTGATTATTGAAAATTTTTCATTTATTATTAAAAGAAGATAAATAATATTTTTTTTTCAGATTTAATAGTAAACAAATATCATGATAAGAAGTAAAAATTAAAGAAGAATAAAAAATTGATAGATTTTATGATATTAAGAAAACTAAGTTACTTGATATATTTAATTAATATACAACTTTATTAAAGGATAAATTTTATGGATTATTGAAACTTTTCATTTATTATTAAAAGAAGAATAAAAAAATGATTATTAAATAAGAATATTTTTTTAGATTTTATAGTAAAACAAATATAAGATAAGAAGTAAAAATTAACCAGAATAAATTTTTTATAGGTTTTATAATATGAAGAAATTATAAGTTACCTTTTATTAACTAAGCTATGAAAGTTTTTTTGGGATAAGAAAGTGAAATCAATTTTTAGGTGGTCAAACACCTTCCCATAAGCATGCATTAGAGTTGATTTACACTTTCTAGGATTTGAACTTGAGCTATACCCATTTCAACCATTTAGCAAGAGGATAAAACACCTTTTAAAAAATAAATCAAAAGGTATAAACATGGTTAGATCATTTGCCAAGGTTGTTAGAAGTTTCTTTTTAATGAGAAATATCTTTATATTCTATGTGAGGAATATATAGTATATAAGGAATATTGATGTTCTGGTTCTCAAAGGACTCCTCAATAATAGATAAACCCTCAATAATAGATAAACCAAAAGGGACACACATGCTTTAGTGGATTTCCAAGGTATTAGAAATTAATTAGCCAGTAAGGTGTTTCCCTCTGAAATCCATTCCCTTTTTGCCTGCCTATCATCCTTGGACACCATAAAATTAGATGTTAGACGATTACAAAACCTTGAACCGTCAATCAAAATAGTTACAAATTCGTGGGAAATAGTTACAAGTTACAAATTGGTTACGCAGGCGGACAATTGCAATCTGGATTTTGTGAAGAAATATGTAGCTAATTTGGCAACAGCCCCTCCCCTGGATCCCTCGAGGCCACTCTGGCAGATTCATTTTCTGCACGTGAGATCGGAGGAGGCAGAGTAAAGTGCCTTCTGAAACTTGTAATTCCCTATTTAACTTGAAGAGACGGAGGATGCAGAGTCGGAGGATGCAGAGTCCAGTGCCTTCTGAAACTTGTAATTCCCTATTTAACTTGAAAAGACCCAAGCCGAGGGAATCTCAAAATCAAAACCAGAAGAGAGGAAATTTGATGGTAAGCAACATCTTCCATCGAATCTGCGAGTGCGTTCAGCAATTTTGCTGAATACAAGGCCTACTCCAGGACTCCATGTACCTCATTCTCTTCCCCTCTAGCAGATTCATTTTCTGCACATTAGATCGGAGCATGCAGAGTCTAGTGCCTTCTGAATCTTGTAATTCCCTATTTAACTTGAAGAGGCCTAGGCCGAGGGAATCTGAAAATCAAAACCAGAAGACAGGAAATTTGACTGTAAGCAACATCTTCCATTGAATCTGCGAATGCATTCAACAATTTTGGTGAATAGAAGGCCTGCTCCAGGACTCCATGTACCTCATTCTCTTCCCCTCTTACTTTTTCCAGTTATAGATTCTTTCTTTGCAATAATTCTCTATTCTGGCAAACTTTGCTATGGCTTTTTTTAGAATTTCTTTAAAATCTATGAAGTGGGAAAGTAGTGACGAAGCTTGCAAGTGTCAAGGTATGAAAATCTATACACATCTTCATGAAAGTTACTGTAATATTATCATTATTTAATTTAAGGTTGGGGTTAATGATGATAATGGCGGATAGGCGGCCACTGCTATGACATACAAAATGATCTCACACACAAGCATTTCATTCTCCAACATAGTTGGACCAGTGGAGGAGGTGGAATTTTTTTTTTCACCCAATTGTTCATCTGATTCCCACGGTGTCTGGACACCCTCATCTATGACATATGAATGAAGAAGTATTTCTTTGGATCCCATTCTAAGATATCATTATTAATAAATATCATTATTCCATCGAAGCTGCGAGTGCGTTTAAAAATTTTGGTGAATACAAGGCCTGCTCCAGGACTCCATGTACCTTATTCTCTTCCCCTCTGGTAGATTCATTTTCTGTGCGTTATATCAGAGGATGCACAGTCCAGCGCCTCCTGAATCTTGTAATTCCCTATTTAACTTGAAGGGGCCTAAGCCAAGAGAATCTAAAAATCAAAACCAGAAGACAAGAAATTTGATGGTAAGCAACATCTTCTATCGAATCTGCGAGTGTGTTCAACAATTTTGGTGAATACAAGGCCTGCTCCAGGGCTCCATGTACCTCATTCTCTTCCCCTCTGGCAGATTCATTTTCTATGCATTATATCGTAGGATGCAGAGTCTAGCGCCTCCTAAATCTTGTAATCCCCTTCCCCTATTTAACTTGAAGAGGCCCAAGCTGAGAGAATCTGAAAATCAAAACCAGAAGACAAGAAATTTGATGGTAAGCAACATCTTCTATTGAATCTGCGAGTGCGTTCAGCAATTTTGGTAAATACAAGGCCTGCTCCAGGACTCCATGTACCTCATTCTCTTCCCCTCTTACTTTTTCCAGTTATAGATTCTTTCTTTGTAGTAATGCTCTATTCTGGGAAACTTTGCTATGGCTTTTTTTAGAAGTTCTTCAAAAGCTATGAAGTGCGAAAGTAGTGACAAAGCTTGCAAGTGTCAAGGTATGAATATCTATACACATCTTCATGAAAGTTACTGTAATATTATCATTATTTAATTTAAAGTTGGGGTTAATGATGATAATGGCAGACAGGTGGCCTGCTATGACATACAGAATGATCTCACACACAAGCATTTCATTCTCCAACATAGTTGGACCAGTGGAGGAGGTGGAAATTTTTTGTCACCCAATTGTTCATCTAATTCCCACGGTGTCTGGATACCCTCATGTATGACATATGAATGAAGAAGTATTTCTTTGGAATCCATTCTAAGATACCGTTTATTAATAAATATCATTATTTAATTTAAATTTGGGGTTAATTAATAAATATCATTATTTAATTTAAATTTGGGGTTAATGATGCTAATGGCGGACAGGCGGCCACTGCTATGACATACAGAATGATCTCACACACAAGCATTTCATTCTCTAACATAGTTGGACCAGTGGAGGAGGTGGAATTTTTTGGTCACCCAATTGTTCATCTGATTCACACGATGTTTGGACACCCTCATGTTTGACATATGAATGAATAAGTATTTCTTTGGATTCCATTCTTGAGATACCATTTATTAATAAATATCAGTATTTGATTCAATCGTTGATGTTGAATTCCATTAGGAGAATACAGTTTATTAATAAATATCAGTATTTGATTGAATTGTTGATGTTGTTGTGCTGGTTTTTGCAGTCACTAACTATACAGTTTCAGAGTTATATGGAAAAAGTGACACTGGTGATAATCGCAGCTTTAGATCTGATCATCGATCCAAAACAGTTGTGCATAGATTGTGTGGAAGCTTTACAACGCATGAAATTGGCAGCAGTCATTAGCGCCTGTAATTTGTAATTTCTTATAAAAGATTATTCTCAAGGATTCTATAGCATAATGGAGTAACCATTAGGGACGGAAATAAAGAAATCTTAAAATTGATTACAGCTCCACAGATGGGAGACAACCTGTTGACAATGCAGGAAATGAACAAAACCAATTTGCATATTCGCATACAATTTAGCACCAATCTTTACAAGGATTTAATAACCAAGATATTAATCATGATGTGCCATTATGTCAAAATCTTCAAGTTTTCCTTAATGAGACTAACAAACAAAAATTTCTGTATTACAACAGAATTGATTAGTCCTGCTTCTCTATGGTTTGTGTCAGATCATTCAATGGCTTTGGAGGGAAACCCATTGCTTGCAGTTGATATGCTATAGCACTTCCAGGCTTTTTTTTTTTCAGAAGAAAAAGCACCATTGTTTTATATTGAGTCAATATAAAAGCATCAAAATATACAAAAAGTGGCCCGTGTATCAACCATAGGAAATATCGAGGGCAGATACAAACTTCATGGGTCCATAAAGGACAGTTATACGGCATAAAAAACCAGATCAATACACATAGTATTGAATGACTAAGAATATAATAAACAAATGGCATAGAGGGAGCAGCATCAGTAGTTGGACCAAAAAAAAACCAAAACAGAAATAGACCATCGAGGCATATAAAATAGAAGATGGGAAGAGAGTATTCCTGTATAAGACAGGAAAACTCATCCATCCATGCTTCCATAGATCCTGTTCCACATGGCTAAAATGTTTTGTATAATGGAAATAAGGAGGTCCCTTGAGTCATTGAAAATTTTTGAGTTCCTCCATTTCCAGGCGTGCCATAGAACAATTAAGATAAGAAAGCGTCGTGGCTCTCTTTGCCTACTCTACCATTCAAAAGATGCATGGGTAGAAACAAAATCAACGTGAGGAAAACTATAAAGATAAGCCAATTCATACCAGATAAGCCGTGTGGAATTGCATTGGAAGAACATGTGGAAATTAGACTCCTCGGCGGATTCACACATCGAACACCTACTAGGACCATGCCAGCTTCTTTTCCTTAAGTTATCCCATGACAAATTCTTGTTGTAGAACACCAGCCATGCAAAGAAGATAATTTTCATGGGGCATCCCGCCTTCCATAAGACCACAGGAAACTTTTCACATGAATGCCCGTATATAAGCAATTGTGTGATGGTGATTGAAGCGAGCCACCATGTGTGTCCCATCAGATAAGCGAAGTTGAATTGATGTGGATGGCTTAGAATCATCCACTATGAGACCTTCTGAACACCAACCAGTAGTTGGTTGTACTGTTGAAGGGGCACTAATCTCAAGAGCTGATGAGCTGGAGCTACCGAGTGTTCTGCCTAAACCTTGAAAAGGCACATATGTTGGATCTCAGACCTGCATACATTTAATTTAGCAAATTAAGCTTACTTATATTTTATTGATCATGAGTTTGACCACATTAGCTACTATATTACTAATAAATATGAAAAAGAATAACTTAAGCGATAGCGATTACACAAAAAAAAAAAATTCAACGGCTGCAAAGCCACTAACGTTTGACACACAAAAAATATATCTAGGACAGTGATTTGATCTTTATCGAGTTTAAATGTCATAAAAACAATGTATGAAACAACTAAATTCCCCCATTTCACAACTAGTATAACAACATATGCATGAACACCATAACATTAGAAAAACTAGACGCCATGAATTGGGCAATGGAATGAAAACATACAGGACAGTCTTCATCCCTCCTGATCAGATTGATATGTACTAGAACCCTCTTGTCTGCTGGCTCCAATTCTTTAGGGCATTCATACTTCTGGATACTCTGCAAAAAAACAATTCAATGGCTATAAAAAAAATTGCAGTGTCGCATGAAAATCAGATTATGCTTGTTTAAACTGACATAATATGTAGCTTTCATCATAAAAATAAAAATGCTAGCACATACTACTTGACACAACATTACCATTTAGAATAACCATAATTTCCCAAAAGACATAATTGGCACAAATTCCACTTGAATGAAAATAACGTTGAAGCACAATTCCCATTCTAAAATCTAATTTTTGCATCCCTGTAATAAAAGTGGCATCATATAGAATGCTTCAAGATAGGTCTGCAATTAGCTAAGTAATTGGACCACTGAGAGGCCATGATGGATGAAAGTTGTATATATTATTATTCTCCAAGGACCACGAAGCTAACTGAAATCCATTTTTATATGATTTGTGACACATGCAGAGTTAGTCAATATTACCATACTAGCTTAAAATAGAGTTTTGGATAACAATGTGATATGGTTTAAGGTTTTCAAATCACACCAGAGTTTGAATTGAACATTGAGGCTTATGATAAATACAACAAATTGTATCTTCACACATTGTTTGATTTCTCCACTAGATTTGGTGTTGCAAGGATCATAATTAGTATGAAACAACTAAATTCCCCCATTTCACAATTAGTATAACAACACATGCATGAACACCATAACCTTAAAAAAACTAGCACGCCATGAATTGGGCAATGGAATGAAAACATATAGGACAGTCTTCATCCCTCTTGATCAGATTGACATGTACTAGAACCGTCCTGTCTGTTGGCTCCAATTCTTTAGGGAATTCAGACTTCTGGATACTCTGCAGAAAAACAATTCAATGCCTATAAAAAAAATTGCAGTGTAGCATGAAAATCAGATTATGCTTGTTTAAACTGACATAAAATGCATCTTTCATCATAAAAATAAAAATGCTAGCACATACTACTTGAATCAGCATTCCCATTTAGAATAACCATGATTGTCCAAAAGACATAACTGGCACAAATGTCGCTTGTATGAAAATAACGCTGAAGCACAATTCCCATTCTAAAATCTAATTTCTGCATCCTTGTAATAAAAGTGGCATCATATAGAATGCTTCAAGATAGGTCTACAATTAGCTAAGTAATTAGACCGTTGAGAGGCCATGATGGATGAAATTTGTATATATTATTATTCTCCAAGGACCACGGAGCTAACTGATATCCATTTTTATATTATTTGTGACACAGGCAGAGTTAGTCAATATTACCATTTTCGCTGACAATAGAGTTTCAGATAACAATGTGATATGGTTTAAGGTCTTCAAATCACACCAGAGTTTGAATTGAACATTGAGGCTTATGATAAATACAACAAACTGTATCTTCGCACATTGTTTGATTTCTCCCCTGGATTTGGTTTTGCAAGGATCATAAAAGCAATGTATGAAACAACTAAATTCCCCCATTTCACAATTAGTATAACAACACATGCATGAACACCATAACCTTAGAAAAACTAGCACACCATGAATTGGGCAATGGAATGAAAACATACAGGGCAGTCTTCATCCGTCCTGATCAGATTGACATGTACTGGAACCCTCCTATCTACTGGCTCCAATTCTTTAGGGAGTTCAAACTTCTGGATACTCTACAGAAAAACAATTCAATGCCTATAAAAAAAAAAAAATTGCATTGTAGCATGAAAATCAAATTATGCTTGTTTAAACTGACATAATATGCAACTTTCATCATAAAAATAGAAATGCTAGTGTATACTACTTGACATAGCATTACCATTTAGAATAACCATAATTGTCCAAAAGACATAACTGGAACAAATGCCGCTTGAATGAAAATAACGTTGAAGCACAATTCCCATTCTAAAATCTAATTTTTGCATCCCTGTAATAAAAGTGGCATCATATAAAATGCTTCAAGATAGGTCTGCAATTAGCTAAGTAATTGAACAGTTGAGAGGCCATGATGTATGAAAGTTGTATGTATTATTCTCCAAGGACCACGAAGCTAACTGAAATCCATTTTTATATGATTTGTGACACAGGGAGAGTTAGTCAATATTACCATACTAGCTGACAATAGAGTTTCAGATAATAATGTGATATGGTTTAAGGTCTTCATATCACACTAGAGTTTGAATTGAACATTGAGGCTTATGATAAATACAACAAACTGTATCTTCACACATTGTTTGATTTCTCCACTAGATTTGGTTTTGCAAGGATCATAAAAACAATGTATGAAACAACTAAATTCCCCATTTCACAATTAGTATAATAGCACATGCATGAACACCATAACCTTAGAAAAACTAGCACGCCATGAATTGGGCAATGGAATGAAAACATACAGGACAATATTCATCCTTCCTGATCAGATTGACATGTACTGGAACCCTCTTATCTGATGGCTCCAATTCTTTAGGGCATTTAGACTTCTGGATACTCAGCAGAAAAACAATTCAATGCTTATAAAAAAAATTGCAATGTAGCATGAAAATCATATTATGCTTGTTTAAACTGACATAATATGCAACTTCATCATAAAAATAAAAATGCTAGCACATACTACTTGACACAACATTACCTTTTAGAATAACCATAATTGTCCAAAAGACATAACTGGCACAAATGTCGCTTGAATGAAAGTAATGCTAAAGCACAATTCCCATTCTAAAATCTAACTTATGCATCCATGTAATAAAAGTGGCATCATATAGAATGCTTCAAGACATGTCTGCAATTAGCTAAGTAATTGGACCGTTGAGAGGCCATGATGGATGAAAGTTGTATATATTATTATTCTCTAAGGACCACGGAGCTAACTGAAATCCATTTTTATATGATGTGTGACACAGGCAGAGTTAGTCAATATTACCATACTAGCTGACAATAGAGTTTCAGATAACAATGTGATATGGTTTAAGGTCTTCATATCACACCAGAGTTTGAATTGAACATTGAGGCTTATGATAAATACAACAAACTGTATCTTCACACATTTTTTTATTTCTCCACTGGATTTGGTTTTGCAAGGATTGGTGCAATACTCTCCCATGTTATACTCTTCAATGGAAGGTGAGCTTGCTCGTAACCTTTTATTTTTTTTCCTAATACCATGCCATATTTCTAGGAATATATCCTGGCAGGGATTCAGTTCATAACAATGTGATATGGTTTAAGGTCTTCATATTTCTAGGCAAATACATTAGAATGTTGTTTGAAAATATTAACATCTGGAGGACAACATAGATCTCCTTCAACTGCATAATTTTATGATAAGTAATTGTGTCCTTACATTTGAGCTCCATATCTTCAACTACTAATATTGCTCTTCCACATGAGATCCAAAGGAAAATATGCGTTCATTTGGTTCCAAAGTTGGAAGAGCTTCAAAATCATTGTCTAAAAGTTATATCTTCATTGGGCAGTACTAATGGAGATATGAGCTCAGTTTTTCCTTCCAGACTTCCTCTGCACTCTTTCACGTAATTTTAGAGGATCCACATTTACCTTCACAGCCAACTTGTTGAGCTGCATATCGACCTCAAGTTGTTCCACTCCTTCATGTTTATATATACATCACATATACCTTAATTGATCAGAGGATAGCAAAGTTCTATAACCAAATCCACATATACCTGAATTGCTGAGAGTATAGCAAAGGTTTATAACCAAATATAGATATCATGAACTCAAATTGTATTCTGAAGATCAGAAGGTCTAGAATACCTGAAATCAGATTCTATAACATAGCAGAACTACATAAATGAAAGACCAGAAAGACCAAAGTGCATGAAATGTGTGTTTGATTTAGGCAAATCTACCTAACACTTACTACCCATCTTTATGTTTTCTAATCTATGATGAGAGGGTAATATTCAAAAAATATTGCACATTTTGATTCTTGATGATGAGTGGAGTATTAATTTTTCAAAAAATATTACACAATTTCAATCCAAAAATACAACAGTGCATGTCAACCTTCAAAACAACAGGTTCAGGCTTCACTTCAGCCTCAGACTGCTTCTCATCAAATTTCCTTTCAGAAACTGCACCATTTTCCTCTTTCTTCTCTTGTAAACATTGGCATCAAAGCAAAAGATGATACAAATATAGAAAAATAAAATATTCAACCAAAACCAGGCTGCCATGAAAGCAATATGAATCTAAATGTAGAAGGCAGACATTTTACCTCCCCCATTGTCACTGCAGCAGTCTCTCTTTGCAAATCACTGAACAAGTAGGTCCAGAGACCAACGACCAACATATCCCAAACCCAAGGCTAAATGGTTATATATCCATTAAATATTCTAATGGTTATTTATAGTTCCCACTTCCCACTCATGCATTGTAATATTAGTGGTTGTTGCCAATTTCTTTCTCTTCAAACTTCTTCTGTGAGATTGTTTGTAGCCAGAAGTTTAGTTTATTTCTCTTCAAACTTCTTATGTTAGATTGTTTGTAGCCAATTGATCAAAGGATAGCAAAGTTCTATAACCAAATCCACATATACCTGAATTGATGAGAGTATGGCAAAGGTTTATAACCAAATCTAGATATCATGAACTCAAATTGTATTCTAAAGATCAGAAGGTCTAGAATACCTGAAATCAGATTCTATAACATAGCAGAACTACATAAATGAAAGACCAAAAAGACCAAAGTGCATGAAATGTGTGTTTTATTTAGGCAGATCTACCTAACACTTACTACCCATCTTTATGTTTTCTAATCTATGATGAGAGGGGACTATTCAAAAAATATTGCACATTCTGATTCTTGATGATGAGTGGAGTATTAATGTTTCAAAAAATATTACACAATTTCAATCCAAAAATACAACAGTGCATGTCAACCTTCAAAACAATAGGTTCAAGCTTAGCTTCAGCCTCAGACTACTTCTCATCAACTTTGTTTTCAACAGCAACACCATTTTCCTCTCTCTGCATCAGAAGGAATATATCTTGGTAGGGATCTAGTTCATAACAATATGATATGGTTTAAGGTCTTCATATCACACTAGAGTTTGAATTGAACATTGAGGCTTATGATAAATACAACAAATTGTATCTTCACATATTGTTTTCTTTCTCAAGGATTTGTGCAACACTTTCCCATGTTATACTCTTCAATGGAAGGTAAGCTTGCTCGTAACCTTTTATTTGTTTTCCTAGGAATATATCCTGGCAGGTATTCAGTTCATAACAATATGATATGGTTTAAGGTCTTCATATTTCTAGGAAAATACATTAGAATGGTGTTTGAAAAGATTAACGTCTGCAGGACAATACAGAGTTCCTTCAACTTCATAATTTTATGATAAGTAATTGTGTCCTTACATTCGAGCTCCATATCTTCAACTACTAATATTGCTCTTCCACATGAGGTCCAAAGGAAATCTAGTTTCATTTGGTTCCAAAGTTGGAAGAGCTTCAAAATCATTGTCTAAAAGCTATATCTTTTGTTTTAACCTTCTCCTTCTCCTCTATTTTGTTGGGCAGTAATAATGGAGATATGTGGAGATATGAGCTCAGTTTTCCTTCCAGATTTCCTCTGCACTTTTTCACGTAATTTCAGAGGAACCACATTTCCCTTCACAGTCACCTTGTTGAGCTGCATATCGACCTCAAGTTGTTCCACTCCTTCATGTTTATATATACATCACATAGACCTTAATTGATCAGAGGATAGCAAAGTTCTATAACCAAATCCATATATACCTGAATTGCTGAGAGTATAGCAAAGGTTTATAACCAAATCTAGATATCATGAACTCAAACTGTATTCTAAAGATCAAAAGGTCTAGAATACCTGAAATCAGATTCTATAACATAGCAGAACTACAGAAATGAAAGACCAGAAAGACCAAAGTGCATGAAATGTGTGTTTGATTTAGGCAGATCTACCTAACACTTACTACCCATCTTTATGTTTTCTAATATATGATGAGAGGGGACTATTAAAAAAATACTGCACATTCTGATTCTTGATGATGAGTGGAGTATTAATGTTCAAAAAATATTACACAATTTCAATCCAAAAATACAATAGTGCATGTCAACCTTCAAAACAACAAGTTCAGGCTTAGCTTCAGCCTCAGACTGCTTCTCATCAACTTTCTTTTCAGCAGCAACACCATTTTCCTCTTTCTTCTCCTGTAAACATTGGCATCAAAGCAAAATATGATACAAATATAGAAAAATAAAAATATTCAACCAAAACCAGGCAGCCATGAAAGCAATATGAATCTAAATGCAGAAGGCAAACATTTTACCTCCCCCATGGCCGCTGCAGCAGTCTCTCTTTGTTGATCACTGAACTTGTAGGTCCAGAGACCAACAACCAACGTATCCCAAACCCAAGGCTAAATGGTTATATATCCATTAAATATTCTAATATATTCATTCTACTTAATGCCAAAGTAATGAGCAAGAGATGTCTATGTGTACGATGTTGCCATGGAATATAATAGAAATAGGAACAGTGTGGGTTGGAGGACAATACAAAGCTCCTTCATGAGCCCAAGAATTTGTTTTCACCTCCTTATCAACCACCTGTAGCTTCTCTGCGTCATAAGGAATATATCCTGGCAGGGATTCAGTTCATCACAATGTGATATGGTTTAAGGTCTTCATATTTCTAGGAAAATACATTAGAATGTTGTTTGAAAAGATTAACATACCTCTCCTTAGAATTTTGTATATCGATATGGATACCTAGTTGTTGTTCGCGTGAATTCATTTGTTTAACTTCACCTTCAACTAGGCAATCTTTAAGGTATCTAAACAAGTTCAATGGATATTTATGGCTACTTTTATTCCATTTCATAGCCACTTTAACCCCCGAATAGGGTTTTCAACATGGCTTCCTCAATTCAAACTCATTATCATCAACCCTTGCTTTCAAAAAAGCCCATTCACATTTCAATATTCTTCCACACACTATACCTTACGACGTTTCCTTTGCAACATTAGGTGCAAATGCTAGTACTTTTATTCCACAAGAAATATCTTTATATTCCATATGAGAAATAAGCATATTTCGGTCCTCAAGGGACTCCTTGGACTCAACAACAAGATGCAAAGCCATTATAAAAAAAAAGTTAATCATAACAGAGCTCATCATGAGTGTAGATTTCCACAATCAGTCATATTGTTGATAGTTTATGGAGTGAATTGTGTACATTAACCTGAAATGCAAAATGTTTCAAGTGGACACTCCAACCGTGGAATGTCGACCAGAAATGTTAGACATTTCAAGGTAATACACACAATTAACTCTATAAAACTATCAACAAAAAGCTTATCATGTCACTCTTTGAACCTCAATGGGTAGCAAAATAACCATTTCTCCTAACAACCCAAAATAAAACTTAATTGAATACTAAAAATAAGCACTTAAAATAAAACACCATTAAAAATCTCTACAACGCAAAGTTATAAAAACGTTCAATAACAAAAATTAACTACATGATATAACTCTTTTCATATAAATAAAATTATTATTGAAATCAATTAATTTATATATTATATGTAGATATTTTAATTTTAATTATTAATAAAAAGTCCATAATCCTTTTCTAATTCTCATTATAAATATTGTGTGTTACTTCGAAAAATTCAAACTCAAAAAAAATATATTATTAAATCTTTAATTATCTTTAATCCCCTTATTATATTAAAAACAAGTTTTTTTAATTTTTAAAAAAATTACTAAAACTTATACTTATATATTGATATTAGTAAAATAAATAGCGTCTCTCATTTCATATATATATTATAATATATATATATTATAATTATGGAAACATATATAATTTTAATTTAAAATTATTAAAAGTTTCACTTTTTATTTTTATTTTTTTAATATAAACATTGTTAGTTCATTCCCTACCCTAAATTAAATAATCATATAACATAATTACATAATATAATTCTATAATAATAATATAATATATAGGCTAATTTCAAAAATTATATTTATATATATATTATAAAATAAAAGAAGTCGTCCTCACCTAATTCAATTTCCTATCGTGATATCATCAAATAAAATCTTAAATTACTAAAAATGTTCGCATCGTAAGTGCCAAAATCATTAAAGGTCTTCGAAACCCCCATTCAAATGCAAAGACAAATATATGCTTTACATGTCATACGTTTTGTTGGAATAATTTGTTTATAATTAGACAAATATACATGTTATTTTAGATTATTTTAATACATAATAAATATTTTTTAATCGTATATTATTTTATAATTTGTTTTAAAAATTATAAAATATAATAATATAAAAATATATATTATTAAAAAAAAATTATTATCAATATTAAATAAATAAAATTGTTTTTAAATATATTATTATTTAATAAATTTAAAAGTATTGGTTTAAGATTTATCTTTCTAAAGTTTATGACATGGTATATGATTGATGTTGATTTATCTTGATTTTTGTGTTCCTTTTAAGATAGGGTGTTGTTAGCTCTGCTACAAACTTCAACATGAGAAGGTTAAATTCGAGTCTGGTTGTATTGTTTGTGCTTAAAAATGGACCTTGCAGTGGTCATTTGCCTTTTTCTTCATCTCCCGCATACTCTCTTAACCCTCTGTATCACTGTTTATCTTCTCCAAAACCCTGTACAAACTCGCTTTCCCTTAGGTCCCCGGACGCAAAGTTAAACCCATGAGACCGTGATCGCGTGACCCCGCCCCTCCGTAACCCTTTGTCGCCTTTCGTTTTCAGCCGTCGATCGCATCCACCACGAGATCCAACGGTATCCGCTTTCCCCCGCTGCCATAACTTACCCATGCTTTAACCTGCGGGGAAAGCAGTTTTCCCCGCGTCCCTTCTGCCACGTGTCACATGTTGACTTTATCACGAGTTCGCGTACGATTATCGCCCGAACCCTGTAAGCGGTGTGGGAAATACCGCTTACTGCCCACTCACCCATTCTCACTCGTCATCTCCCGCGCAGCTTCCGCCCCTGATCACCGTTGGATCTGCCCACCTGTTTCATCTCAATTTCTTCTGCAAGCCGATCTCCACCATCCATCTACATGATCCAACTATTTATGATCGTCCTACGCCCACTTGTTCCTCCCGCCGAGAGATCTCTGCCATCCATATGTTTCATCTAACGGCCGATCTCGCTCCGCTGACCAGATCTTCCACCTGCCATGAAGACCTCACTCCTTAATTTCTCTTTGCATCCGAAGGACGAGCATAAAGAGTCTCGGTACTGTTTGTATTAAATCTTCAACTATTTAATTCAAGAACAGTATGGTCGAGGACGAAAAGGTACAAAGCCGAGCATGTAGATGCATTAACTGGTTATGGAGTTACATGCCACCCGCTGAGAGAAGGACCACTGAATATCCGAGTAAATCAATTTTGTTCATTAAAGCCAGCAGATTGTAGCAGAGACTCCATCAGAGAGTTAAAGCGGTTGGTGGTCAATTATGACCCCTCCACGCATAGAATAGCAAAATATCTTTGTAATCAAACTCTATATATACCCAGAATACAGATGTAATCTAGGATGATGGTTGATGGTTTTGGTTTTGATGTAAGGTTCAACTTTTGGAGACTATAACTAATGTTATACTTGCAGCATCTGGTCTTCATTTTCAACTAATACAAACTTCTTTTACTGTTAATTGCTCACTTTCCACTTCTTCTTTGTTCTAGGTTGTGCCTGTTATGCATTTATTCATGTGCTCTTGATATTTAGCATTAGAGGAGCTATCATCCCACCTCTGTGTTAGAATCTAGTATGTATCATTGAATATGTTATGCAGGTTTTTGTTTACTTAATGCTAGAGAGCTGTCATCCTGTCTGTGTATTGAGAAATAGATTAGCAGGCCTCTTTACTGGTTGCAGCCGACCATCACAGGGTCCTGTGCATTTGCTGGTGTGGTCAGTATTCTCCATGTTCACCTATTCATTAAACTGTGAGTAATTGGTGGTCTAAAGCCTTGTAGTCTGGGGGTGTTCACCCATGTCTGGAGTTAAGCATAGTAGAAGTGGTTATCTAGCTCGAATATGCATCAGACCTTCCATTCATCCATTTCCAACATTTTGTTGAGTTGGTAACGTTCCCGAGCATCTTTGAGATACAACCTAGGAAAGTTTCTTGGGGTGATAACATTAATTGGCACCGTTGCCAAGGGGAGGAGATTGAAGTTCAGCTTCCCTAGGAGATGGCATAGTTCCAGATTTTGACGATAGACAAAGTCTGGGCACATTTATGGTTGTAATCATCTATCTGGCGACTCCACTGGAGGAAGACCAACCTTTGGCGACTCCACGTTACAGTTCTGGCACAGTTTGTGAGGCATGCTCGAAGAAATCCTCAGAAATCACCAGCTGATCCAGTGCCCAACCCTTAGAAGATCGTTAAGCAGAAGAAAACATCGTAGAAAGGAGCATCAGGGTTAGGTAAGCCTTAAAAATCTTATGTATCTCTGCTAATGAAAGATCACCTTCAGAGATTCATAAAGCTCCTTGTTCATTCATTTCCCTTTCGGATCTCAGTCCAAAGAAAGTATCCCTTGTTGTCCATCATATTCCTCTGTCTCTGCTATCCATTTCATTGATCCATTCTACTCAGTCTACCAGTATCCTCTCACCCACCTCAGTCATGGCAGGTCAGCAAGCTCTTACAAAGATAGAAAGAATCGTTGCTGCTAGGTATGGACCCTTGGTCTTGCTTGTCCCTTTGAATTCCATGCCTGTATGAGATTATCAAGAAAATATGCCTAAGTTTACTGGTATAGAAGGAGTAATAGCTGAAGAGCACCTTGAATCTTTTTATAGCTATGCTGATAACCTGGATATCTATGAAGAGGATGTGTGGATGAGGGTTTTTGTCCAGAGCCTAGATGGGGAGGCTAGGAAATGGTTTAAATAATTACCCCCTGGGTCTATTGCAGACATTAAGGCTTTAGATGATGTGTTCCTAAAGCACTGGGGGGATAAGAAAGATCTACTCTTTTATTGTACTGAAGTTGGGAACTTGCAGAGGGAATATGGTGAGTTGCTGTCTAATTTCAACATCAGATTTAACCATATGTACAGTAGAATACCAGCTGAAGTCAAACCCATCCCTACTTCTGCTATGATCACTTATGCCAATTCCTTCAATTCTCATTTCTGCCTACTGCTAAGAGAAAGAAGATGTACTTCTTTGGCTGATATGCAAGATGCATCCTTTGAAGTAGAATCAAACATCATGGCTACAGAAAGACTCGAAGGAAATGATGAAAGCAGAAGACAAGGGGGTGAGTCCTTATCATCCTCAGATCCTAAGATCAATAAATTAGCCAGGATGATAGAGTTATTGGCCTCTAAAGTTTCCAGATTGGAGGTTGAGCAGTATTCTCAAGAAATAGGAGCTCCTTGTGCCCTTGCCCTTCCAATTTCAAATCCATATAGAGGTGCACAAAAGTAGTTGCAGGTTTTGCAGAGAAGCAGAGATATAAACAAAGACAAAAGGGTGAAAACCCTTTTTCATAATATATTCATGGAAGAGGAGCAGTTTGAAGAGCAGGAGGAGGTCCATGGTTTGGAAGATAAGGGAAATGTGCCCTTTTTAACTAGAGCTGCCTATGAAGAAGCATTATCCAAAGGCACTGCTCATCAGTTTGTTGTACCTACATAACAAAAAGCTTATCAGTAGAAGCAGTCAGCAGCAGGTCCCACCATCCTCAAAGAGTCTGAGCCTAAAGAGTGCCCATCTTCTGATGACTATGCAGATCTGTGAATTCACCAGCCTGCTATTATCCCCAGCATAGTGATCAAAAAGGGAGAGAAAGATCGCCATCATCTTTTTTCCCCCTATCTGCTCAAGTGACAATCCCTCACAGTTGCCCACTAGGCACTGAGGCAGGCTGTAACTCAATGCCCAAGGCTGACACTGATCATCTCAGTCTTGACTTTCTGATTCTTGCTCAGGTGGCCTTCACACAGATTGAAGAGGCAACTTGCCAGACGACAAAGGAAGAGGGTGCACAGTCTTGGGACTCTTCCTTGGATGTGGACTGTCCTAAGAAAAATGAAGGAGCAGATATGTCTTTGTGTCCCCCGCATAAGAATACATTGGTTCACCATTCATATTAGTTGTGCAGGCCACAAATGACACAACGAAGTACACAACAACCATGGTTATTCAGCAGTTGTACAAAGGCTTCCATGAAGAACATCCAAGGATGAGAGTATACAGAAAGGGGATGAAATTTGATCCATATCTACCAGATAAGGTCAAATTCCCTAAACTCTTTGAGGTAGAGGATCAAATCAACCCAGTTTTGCAGATCTATGATGAACGGGCCGAGAGGCAGAGAAACAATTTTGATGGCCCAGTAAATGGCCAGTTTTGAATAGTTATGTTGTTTAAGGTTTTCAAGCCTTAATGTTTCAATTGTGTTCTTTTTTGTGTAGACTAAATTAGACTCCATGCCCAATGGAATACTAGGCAAAAGTTTTTAGGCTGGTTTTGTATGAAGGAATTGGTCTACAGGTTCTTGAGACCTCACAGGGAGGATCTCATCCCTAGAAGGAGCCAATGTTAGCTCTGCTACAAACTTCAACATGAGAAGGTCAAATTCGAGTCTGGTTGTATTGTTTGTGCTTAAAAATGGAGCTCGCAGCGGTCATTTACCTTCTTCTCCTTCATCTCCCGCATACTCTCTTAACCCTCCGTATCACTATTTATTTTCTCCAAAACCCTGTACAAACTCGCTTTCCCTCAGGTCCCCGGGTGCAAAGTTAAAACCATGAGACCGTGATCGCGTGACCCCGCTCCTCCGTAACCCTTTGCTGCCTTTCATTTTCAGCCGTTGATCACATCCACTGCGAGATCCAACAGTATCCGCTTTCCCCAGCTACCATAACTTACCCGCGCTTTAACCTGCGGGGAAAATAGTTTTCCTCGCGTCCCTTCTGCCACGTGTCTCATGTTGACTCGTATTGCGAGTCCGCGTACGATTACCGCTCGACCCCGTAAGCGGTGCAGGCAATATCGCTTACTGCCCACTCACCCGTTCTCGCTCGTTATCTCCCGTGCAGCTTCCGCCCCTGATCATCGTTGGATCTGCTCGCTCGAGATCCAATGGCCCTCGTTTGTCCTGCTCCCGTTTCATCCCGATTTCTTCTGCAAGCCGATCTCCACTGTCCATCTACGTGATTAGACGATTGATGATCATCCTCCACCCACTTGTTCCTCTCGCCGAGAGATCTCCACCATCCATCTGTTTCATTCGACGGCCAATCTCGCTCCGCTGACCAGATCTTCCACCTGCCATGAAGACCTCACTCCTTAATTTCTCTGTGCATCCGAAGGACGAGCATAAAGAGTCTCGGTACTATTTGTAGTAAATATCCAACTATATAATTCAAGAACAGTATGACTGGGGACGAAAAGGTACAAAGTTGAGCAAGTAGATGCATTAACTGGTTATGGAGTTACATGCCACCCGTTGAGAGAAGGACCATTGAATATCCGAGTAAATCAATTTTGTTCATTAAAGCCAGTGGATCGTAGCAGAGACTCCATCAGAGAGTTAAAGTGGTTGGTGGTCAATTATGACCCCTCCACACATAGAATAGAAAAATATCTTTGTAATCAAACTCTATATATACCCAGAACACAGATGTAATCTGGGATGATGGTTGATGGTTTTGGTTTTGATGTAAGGTTCAACTTCTGGAGACTGTAACTACTGTGATACTTGCAGCGTCTGGTCTTCATTTTCAGCTAATACAAGATTCTTTTGTTGTTAATTGCTCACTTTCCACTTCTTCTTTGTTCTAAGTTGTGCTTGTTATGCATTTATTCATGTGCTCTTTATATTTAGCATTAGAGGGGCTGTCATCCCACCTCTGTGTTAGAATCTAGTATGTATCATTGAATATGTTATGCAGGTTTCTGTTTACTTAATGCTAGAGAGCTGTCATCCTATCTGTGTATTGAAAAATAGATTTGCAGGCCTCTTTACTGGTTGTAGCTGGCCATCACAGGGTCTTGTGCATCTGCTGGTGTGGTCAGTATTCTCCATGTTCACCTATTCCTTAAACTGTGAGTAATTGGTGGTCTAAAGCCTTCTAGTCTGGGGGTGTTCACCCATGTCTGGAGTTAAGCATAGTAGAAGTGGTTATCTAGCTTTAATATGCATCAGACCTTCCATTCATCCATTTCCAACATTTTGTTGAGTTTGTAATGTTCCCGAGCATCTTTGAGATACAACCTAGGAGAGTTTCTTGGGGAGATAATAGGTGCCGCTAAGATTGGGTTGTAAGATGTTTGCAAGTTTTAAAGAAAGGTGTGAAGATTGAGGGGACATTTAAGGTAGGTTGCCTCTAATATATTATTGTAAGAAGTCTAAGAGTTTTAAAGAAAGGTGTGAAGATTGGGGAATATTTAAGATAGGGTGTATCTAAGTTAGGGTTGTAAGAAGTTTAAGAGCTTTAAAGAAAGGTGTGAAGATTGGGGAGATATGTTTTTTCATTTTTTGTGTGTAGATAATTATTTAATATTTTGTGATGAATAAGAAATGGACAAGAAGGCAGAAGGCATATGTTCAAGTTAAAAGTGATATTGGATTTGTATTGTGTTGTCAGCAGGATGATTGTAAACTTAAATAAATAAATCATTTCATTTGTGGAAATTAAGATAGAAAATGTGAAATCTTTCTAAATAGTTTATTTTTTAAGCAAGTTGAATTAAAAGAGATGTTGGGGTATTTGGTTTTTTTCTAAAAAGTAATGCATATTTGAAGCAGAATTGGAATTGAATTAGAATTGGTTATTAGTTAAGTCAAAAAATAGAATATCTTCTTCATATTTTCATTGATTATTTGAGGGTGGTAAGTTCATTTTGGTAAAGGCAATCATGGAGGTTATACCAAACTACTACATGCCCCATTCTTTCTTCAATACCAAATAGGAAATTTGAGTAACTAATAAGGATTAGTTTCATATTTCTCTAGCTGGGGAGTTGTGAGAAAATGGGACTTCCTTGGTTTAAATGGAAAAAGTTTATTTTGCCAAAATCCCTTGGTGGGTGGGTTTTAAAAATTGTTTCCTACTTCTCCAAAGGCTCTAATAGTGAAAGGTGACTGGATACTTAGAAAAAAAAGCTTATGGTGCCAAGTTATTATTTAAAATTATATCTTACATTAATTAATTGATGATTGCATTAGAAGGCTTCAAGATTACACAATGTTTCTATAATTTTAAAAGCTTTGATTTTGGCTTTCCCTTTGATTAGCGATGGTATGGTTTGAAAGTTTGAAAATGGCACCCAAGTTTAATTAAGGGATGATACTTGGGTCAGGAGTGGCATGGATCACAAACTCCCTAATCATGTGATCACTCTAAGCACTAAAGGATAATGTAAACTATCTCAAATTATTGAGCTTACATTATTTGATTTTGGGGTCAAGGGTGGCTAACAATTTATAGATTGGGTTTCAAAGGCGTTGATGAATGTGCTCTGGGGCCTTTTGTAGCTAGATCAAAGTAGAGTCATGAATGAATCACATAAAAAGATGATGAGTTGTTGTGAGCTAATACTTACATGAGGATTTATACTCCAAGATCTAGTTATATTTATTTAAGTAAATACTAAGGTTAGAAAGATAATGTTTAGTGGTAGAAGCTAGTTTGGAGGTTCAAATGTTGCTCTAAGGCTCATACCTTTGTGTGTGTGTTTTTAAATAATAAATACCTAACTTGGAATAATATATGGAAAAGAAACATAATGAGGCCTAGCAAATATTCTCTATATATATTGAGCGAAGAAATATACATTAAATTAATGTGATTAACTAGTTAAATAGTTAAAGAAGTAGCAAATTATAAAAACTATCATTCATTTACATTATTAAAAGTTTAAAAATATGTAGTGTTTTAATTTTCTCTTTTTAATTACATCTATAAAAACAACACTATCACAAATGTTTTATCAAAAAATAGAATACAAATGAATCACATATTAAAAAAACAATACTATCACAAATGTCTTATAAAAAACTAGAGTTCAAATGAATTGTGGAAAATGTTACATAATGAAGATAGAGAGAGATTGACCTTTAAATATTACCATCCACCATTCCATAAAGATCTTCAAATATAAGATTTTTTTAGTCTTATGCTTTTCATAAATAGGTTAGAATGAATATGTGTATATATGTGTTTTGTATTTTTTTAATATCTATGTATATGTGTTTTCTAATTTTTGAATATGTTGTAAACCATTAGGATATGAGTTTCTGCATAGGATTGTGTATATCACTGATATTAAATTTTTATGAACTTTAAACACTATAAAAAAAAATTGTGTACGAATTATTGAGATACTTAAGCAATGGAAGAGTGAATTTTTGTAGGCTTTTCTGGCCAATGGACCATATTATATGTGTTTTGTAATTTTTGAATATGTTGTAAACAATTAGCATATGAGTGTCCAAAAGGGATTATGTATATTATTGATTTTAATTTTTTTTAAATTTTAAATAATATAAATTTTGGATATATGAATTATTGAGATACTTAAGGGATAGAAGGGTGATTTTATGTATGTTTTAATGGCCCAATGGTAGTATGGTCGAAAATTTTATGTTCGTTTCATGATGCTTGTAACAAAGAGAGTATGTATATTCAATTTAGGCCTTTAAAAAGTATAATTTTGTTTTTCATCCCAATAAAGAAAGGATTTTTTTTTCCTTAAAAAATAATAATTAGAATAAGAATGACTAAAAGTAAGATAAAAATAAAAAATTACGAGAATAAAAAAATTAGTATTATTAATAGTAAGGAAATATAAGATGAAGATTGAGGGATAAGTATTGAGGGGTGAGGGTTTAAAGATTGGAAATCTAGTTTCTGTGGTAAGTCTTGGCTTATGATGTTTCTTTCAGTTAGAGTTTTGGTGTCTTTTGTTTGTATTATCGTCATTGTTTTTGTTATGGAGGTTTCGATATTGAGGGGTGAGGGCTCAAAGGCTATCCTAGCATTTGGCACCCTCATTTTGTGTTGTTGGTTCCTTTTGTGCGTCACTGGTTCCTTTTGTGCGTCGCACCACCATCAGTCGTTTTCTTTGGTGTGGCTCTTGCTTGATGCCGCCACAAATGTCGTCGCATTTACTATTGGTTTGATTGTCTTATTGTTGTCGTTGCATCGCTTTGTTGCCTCTGGTTGTGGTTGATGTTATCTTGATGCTCAGCCTCATGGCTCGCTTTGCCTGTTGGTGCTAGAGTCATTGGACCTTTGTCCACCTAGGTTCAACCCTATTGGGCTTGGCCCTAAAATTTTAGGATACATTATGGGTATTTGAACGCGGGCCTTTACAGTCGTTAGTTTTGTTTTTACTAAGGGTTTCAAATTGTTGTATGTTGTTTTTAGTCCTATGGGGTCTCTACTACAGGACTCTGTATACTGCAGTTCAATTTTTTTTAAATAGATGATATTATATGCAAATCTATATGACAAAGCATCAGTTTCTCTTTATAAAGGCACAAGCTAATTTATGTAAGGTATACACTGTTATCACTCAGGTTGTCCCCTAGGAAGATTCTAAGGAGGGGATACGGCCGAGGTAACCACAAACCAATATTTTAGACACAGATTCTAGCCAATCTGCATCCAGAGAGGGCTCTCTCTTTAAAGTTTAGCTTTGCTTTGAGGTATTTTAGGCTAGTTATGATGTACAGGGTTTTGTTTCAAATTTGGATGGCGATCTTAGACAAAATTGGGATGCAAGTCTAAACAGTTTATTCCATTGGGTAGATGGAGTCTGTGAGGATGAACTGCTGAGTGTGTTTTCTTTGGCAAAAGGTAATACTACAGAGCAAGATAATCAATCTTGGAACAATTTTATAATCTGGAAATAGATGGAATGAAAGCCAGTGGGTGAAGGACAATTAAGAATCCTTCATCATGTTGGCAGAGGGAAAATGCATGAGTATTATCAAGGAACAACAAAGAATTCCTTGTTAGTATTCAAAGTGAAAGAATTAGTGGAAACAGGAGCAGCTAAGAATTCCTGTTTATGCTAACTCTGAAGAAAACATAAGT
>APFE030464154.1:0-16821 GCA_000404065.3 Pinus taeda | reverse complement strand
CCATCAACACATTAAAAAATGTCACAACTATCATAATGAGGATCTTTAATAAGGTTGACTTCAAAGTAATCAACCTAGTTAGAGGAATCCTTGGGGCTCGAAGATTAAAACAACCATCCCTCTAAAGAGAGATAGGAATAAGAACAAGGGAACGACATAATAATAGTAATTCCATTGGATTTAAAGGAAGGTAAAGAAGGGGTCAAAGAATGGGATGATGACACAAAAGTTGAGAAGTTATATCAAATCATGCACGAGGACAAAAAAAATGTTGAACCCAATGCATCAAGACAAATTTTGTGGGGTCACCCTTGTAAATGGGTCAAAACTCATATAATGAGTAGTACAAGTGGAAAATGGAGAATTATGAATTAAAGGAAAAGGAACATTTGTCAATTGAGGCCATACCAATCCACAAGTTCTACTCATATTTTTCGATTAAAGTAGTGCCTATCATGTATGAAAAAAGTGTAAACAAAATTCAACCCTCCTCCCCATCAACCTAAAGTTGAGACCAATGGCTCCATTAAGATTCAATAAAATAATCTCCCCATCGACCCATGTCAATGAAGTGTCAATAGTTGTTGAACATGGAAGAATGCATACTCTCATGTAATCCTTCATTGGTAAATCAGTGCATTGGTGGGATACATAGACTCAAAGATTATAGACATTGATGATTTCCATGACATCTTTTATGGAGTGGTTTGGAGGTTAAATTCTATTTATGATAATTTTCACAACCCGTATTAAAGTCTAGCTTCAATGTTGTAGCTTGTATTCATTAGTGTGAAATGACTAGAAAATAATCGTGTACAAAGATGAAAGAGTGTGGCCCCACATGTTTCCAAGCATGTTATATAATATACCTTAGAAATGATTTAAAATAGAGGAGTCACATGGTGAGATATTCTCATTAAATGATTTGAAATAAAGCTTTATTAAATTTTTTGAGTTCAAACCTAAAGAGTCATAGTTGATTGAAGTAGTTCAAGGCATAAGAATATTTATTGAAAAACAAATCCTGAAGTAATCTTACAAATGGAAAAAAAATCGACGTGGGGCAACTTCAAATTGCAATTTGTTTTCATGCAATGAATAAGACAATAAAAAGGTACCAAATAGACATGGAAAACGTAAGTTTTCCTACACAAAATTTTGGATGGAAAAATAACCACCCTAGAGTAAATAAGCATGTAAACATCATTCTAAGGGTATACAAGGAGAAGAACAAAGAAAATATGCAGAATCCATGTTTTCCACTTTCCTATAATGAAGTTAATGAAGATAAGCATGAAATTGATGATTTCAATCCCCTTGAATGGATGAATGTGGAGCTCAAAACTATGGAAGTTAACATATTGACCAAAAGTTGACCAAATATGGCCCGTGTAGGCAATTATTGATCAGGAAAGCAAACAATAAAAAAATTGTATCTATTAAGACAATATTGGGATGTATTTTCCCAAGACTATAAATAATTGAAATGATTAGTAAAATAGATGGGGGAAGATGAAAATAAATTCATACAAGGCACAAAACCCATTAAAAAATTAGGCTTATAAACTAGCACATACATACAAACCTATTGTATAGAAGGAAATTAAAGATATGTTGGCTATTGACTTCATATACCCAATCGATAAATTTGAATGGGAAAATCCTATGATCGTGCAACCAAAGAAACAAAATCTAAATAAATCAACAATATTTGTTGACCTCCATGGGCTTAACAAGTTAATAGTAACATGCCCATTCCCAACTCCATTCATCAAAAAAATAATTAACAATGGGTTAGAAAATGAGTGTTACTCATTCACAGATGAATTTTCAAGGTATAACCAAGTACTTATTATTGAAGAGGATCGTGATCAAACTAATTTCATTTCAAATTTTGGATCCTTTGTACACAAGGTTATACCTTTGGGACTTAAAAATGCACAAGCAATCTTTTCAAGAATTTTGGTTAATAAATTCCAAAAATGCATCTATAAAACAATGGTTGTGTACTAATGCAGCTCATCAATAGGTATATCATAAGGGTCACAATGCCATCCTCCAACTTTAAAATCATCTCTTTCTCACATTTATTTACAATTTTTTTTATATTGTGCTTAGTGTGAGGAGTAAAAGATGTGTTGCTATGTCAAGTGGCCTAATATGTCTTAAATGCAGGAATTGGAACAATTTTTAGATAATTTGAGTGTAGGAGCTCAGAGTAGAAAACAAGGAGAGATTCTAGGAGGTTGTCTACCTCCTTAACTCTTCCATTCAATCAAAGATCACCACTCTATCTCTCATAAACTCGAGGTAATTGGCATCCAAGCAGGTCGAGGTCATTGGCAGCCAAGCTAGTGCAGTTCAAGGAAGATCTAGATCCATATTTCTTGAGTTTGGGAGACAAACATATCTATTCTCTAGGGAGTTGTTGGTAGCTACCCTTTTGTATAAATAAACATGCTAGGAACTCATTAGGATTCAATTTTTTGTTGTAGCTAAGAGGCTATTGAGCTCAAGCACTTGTGACTGCTATTTTTTATGATGTATTTGACATTTTTGGAATGATAATGAGAATTTTCATTTTGATCCATCATTTAGTCCAATGGGATGAAACTCTTGGGTTTGGGCCCAAACCTAGTAGCTTAGGTCCCTCTTATGTATTTATACTTCTTTTAGTTTAGAATGTTTGATTAGTTTCTACATTTTAGTAGAGCATAGTTCTTGAAAACTTTTGTGACCATGGCCTCTATCTCATCTCTCTCATGGGAGCATGATTAGAGGACTCCACCATCACAGCCCAAAAACATTGTGTGATTTATTGTTTATGATTTCTTGGAAAACTCTTCATTTTTTAATCTTCATTTACATATGATTGTTGTAGCTTAGAAGTTAATTCATTGCATAGTTCAAGTTCTTAGCATCAGTTAGATAGTTTCCAAATTCAACTCATCTTTTCCATCGCTAATTGTAATATTTTGCAAATGAAAATAAGAACAAGTGCAAGTGATGTTGTAGGACTATTAGATCTGCAGGAAACAAATCTTTTCACCACCTTCATCCAGGACTTCTCCACTCTCTTTTTATGAATGCTAACCAATTTTCATGATCTCAGTTTTTAGGTCACCATGAGCAGCCCTCTTCGTCCAAAGTTGGCCTTCCTAAAGTGTTGGGTTTGGCTAAGGATGTTGGTCACCTTACATAAATTTCCCACAACTTTCATCCATATTTCCATCACTCTATCCCATCATCTTTACCCTCCAAACCCTCTCGGTAAACTTCCTGTTTCAGGACTTCCTGTAGCAATACAGGAATCCTGTAGCACACTTGTAGCAACATGTATTTCCCCTCCGTTGACCTATCATGCCAGTGTAGCTTAGTATAGGAGTAGGTCAGCCCCCAGTATTAGACTCCATGATCAAAGGTACGACCTAGGTCATTCCCTCCATTCCTTTTCCTTTACTGCAAGAGAAAATAGCATTAGTTCCTTCATCACAAATTTGGTTAGGGCATTACTTAATCTACAAAAGTGAAATAGATAAATGATGCATGAATTCTTGAGTTGTGAATTGGTAGAATAATCTTCTATTTTCAAGTGAATTTTATATCTAGATGGTGGATTTCAATTAGTGTAGCTTTCCTTTCCGCAGTTAGAATAATTCTTGTGTTCTCTCATGGATTGGTTTAGTAGCATTTACAAGTTAGATTGGAAAAACTTTTTTTTTTTTTTTTCACTAGGACTAGCTTTTGAATCATGCTTTCAATAGTTAATCTTCCCTAGTTCGATAGAATAATGGTCTTGGAGCCCTAATGATCAAATTACCTAGTTGAGGGTGGCATGAGTATAATTCCATCTATTTTATATATAGCACTGTCACCTCAGGTTGATAAATAGAGTTGAGGAGCTTGTGGGAGTTGCAACACTCTTGGTGCAATACCAGGGCTCACCATGTGCTTCAATGATTGGATAGTTTATAACCTACTTAAAAAACACATCCAATGTCTTAGAATAATGTTGTAAAGGTGTTGATAGATCTACCTTTCCTGAAATATAAATAAATGCTTATATTTATTCATATAAGAATACTCCTACGTCATGTTGTATGCAAATATGGAATAAAGATAGATATAGAAAAATAATAAATGTGATATTCGATTAAAAACTATAGTGAATCAGAAACAAATTAAAATATTCTTGGGGCAGAGGATAATATAGAAAATCTATAAGGCATTACTCTAGTTTTAGTTTACCCATCGACGAGCTTCTCATAAGAGATATTGGGTTCATATCAAGACAAGAGTGTAATGACTATTTTGAGTTTCTAAAGAGAAAATTGGTGGAGGCACCTATATTAAGGTTTATTGATTGGTTGAAGAAGTTTTATGTCCATGTTGGTGCTTTGAATGTGGCAGTGGGAGATGTTTTGGCACAACTAGATGATGACATGGTTGAGAATTTGATTGCATATGTTGGTTATAACTTGAATAAAATAAAATGAAATTATTTTTCCAATATGGATTGGAAATGATGTTTGTGCTCTAGAAGAACCATCACAATCTATTGGAAAATCCTTTCACATTCTACACCAACTGTCAAGCACTAAACTATTTAGTAAATAATCCTATCCATCAAGTGAGAGTGTGTCAATGGTTGTTACTATTCTAGGAGTTTGAATTTGACATAATAGTCCAACCCAAAAAGAAAAGTGTCAAACTCAATCACTTGAGTCAACTTGAAATAGGTGAAAGCTCGACAAGGATAGATGATGAGTTACCATATGCTCACCTATTTAGAGTTGAGGCTACCCCTACGGAATTAGTAGACATGGCCCATTTTTTAGAAGAGGGGAGGGAACTCAATTACTTTCTTAAGAAAAGGAAAAAATACCAACAATGGTGGCCACCCCATACATTCTCATGGATAGGTTTTTTAAAAAAATAGGACGCAACAATGTGTTTATAATATGTGATTTTGAGCATGAATGTGAAATAATAATGGATGAAGCACAAGTGGGTCTCATGGGTGGCTATTAGCAAGAGAAAACTATAGAAAGGAATGTGTTTTAGGTTGGCCTCTGGTGGCTAAGTCTATATAGAGATGTCAAATAAAAGTGAAAAAGTGTGATATTTGCTAAAGGATGAGTAGACCATTATGGAAAAATGAGATTCCCTTCTATTCGATAAACCTTCTTTTACCATTTGAATTCTGGGAAATTGATTTTATCGACCCATTCTCTCAAAGGGCACAATAAATTGGAGCTAAGCACATAAATATTTAACAAAATAAGATGAGGTGGAGTTGGTTGAATTTCATAAACAAGAAGTTGTATCTAAGTTCATCTATGAAAACATTGTTACAAGATTTAGATGTCTATTTTAACTATAATCAATGATCAAGGAATGCATTTTATTAAAGACAAAATTAAAGTAATTCTACAAATGTTTATGATCAACCACATAAAAACATTTTCTTATCATCCACAAGCAAATCAGGTAGTCATTTTCTTCAATAAAAATTTACAAAAATGATTGACTAAAATATGTGGGATTGTCCAAGGAGATTGAGATGATAAGGTTCCAATTGTACTATGGGCTTATAGAACTACATAAAAAATAGCAACCAATCACACACCTTTCAAACTAGTTTATGGGAAAGAAGTTGTACTTCCACTACAATTATGGAAAAATGCTACAAGTGTATTATATTTACTCATATATGACCTTGATATAGTTGAATAACAAAGCCTCCATCAACTACACAAACTAGAAGAAAATTTTTTGATTAGACTCCACCATCAAGGGGTAAAAAAATGACAATAGAAGGCATGGCACAACCATCATCTTAAGAGAAATGATATTAAACAAGTGGATTTGGTATTATGTTATGAAAATAAAATCAAAGTAAAGTAAGAGAAATGGGAAACAACTAATTATCTCCCTTATAATTTAAGATATAAAATTGACTAGGGTGGTGTAGTTAAGAACTTTGCAAAGGAATATGTTTGACAAGATTCTCAATGGGGCTCAAGTGAAAAAGTACTAAATATGACAACAATGAGATATCTCGGAATTGAGGCTTCTCTAATTTGAAATGATTTGAGCTTCTTCATCCAAATCCATCATATTGAAAATTTTCTCACTAAGGTTTGGAACCATCAAGTTTGGTTCATCCATTCAGAGGTTGAAACACACTTGATGGTTCAAAACATCGGCAGGAAAACTTTTAATGTGATGGATCCAGAAAAAGAAGTTGACTATGAGACATCTATTGGTGGAAACCTCCTTAGAGGCACCAATGGGAATGGATAAATGATAAAAACACTTATCGTAACATAGCTATAGAATAAAGACAATTTCGGGAAAAACTAAGAAAGAGAAGAAGAATAAAAAAAAGAAAAAGAAAGAAAAGAAAAGAAAATGGCTAGTTATGAAGGAATAGGTAAACAATTGTCTCACAAAAATGACTTACTTAAGGATTACATAGTTGACCCAAACCATCAATAAGTCAAGATATTTAACTAACAAATAAGTTGGATAAGTTAATAGGATTAATGAACACATACATCCTAACTCAACCAATTTTCGAACAAACCATGTTTACCAACACACATTTGTTGGTTAAGCATATCGTTCACATAAATTAATATTAGCACTTGCAATAAATCTCAAAGGTATCTTGAGGAGACACTCCCACATGTAAATTTAACACTCCTTGGCATGAAAATATATATAAATAAGCATACAAAATATGAACCAAACACTTTTCTTTTAACTTCCAAGCAATTAAGTGACCAATGCAAATCAAAACAAGACCAAGATTTATCGATAGGTGTGCTTTCAAAATCTAAGAAATTCCTTGAAAAAAAGGAAAATACAAACATGTTGAGGATGAAAAGATAGATCATGATGAACAAAATCCTAGTTGAGCCAAGAATGAAGAATAAATTTGATAAATCGACAACCATAGAGCTATAAATCAAAATGTAAAACATATAGTAAGTAAAAATGGAATAAATATTATGGGGTAAGAATTGGTATAATTTTATAACATGGGGACTTGTGCAAGGAAAATGGAAAAGTTAAACCCAAGTTCTTAAAAAATCCCACATTAGCAATTACTTGGTACATCATAGGTTGTTGATTTTGGGGACGAAAAAATAGGCTACAAAATTCATTGTAAGTAAATTCCATGAGGGAATATTACATCTTGAGCAACCACTACCAATCATAATTTGTATTATTTACTAAACTAATAAATTGCCTAACATAGGAGAAAAAGTAGCAAAAACCACCAACCCGAGTTTAATGATTGAAAAGTTGACTATGTCAACTATTGTAAGAAATTCCAAGGGGTTGATAATAAATCAATTGAAGGAATAACATGCTAAGTGGGTTTGCATAATTACATCCTTATGAATCACTTTCATTGGATCAGGTGTCTAACATAAAATTTGACAAGCTAAAATCAATTATATAGATTATATAAAGTGGAAAAGTCTTCAACTAGGATGGACATTTGAATGACATAATTTAGACAAATTGTAAAGAATGCCAAAATTTAGGGAAAGCCGTCAAGTTCCTCCTATTATTAATTTTTCTAGCTATGAGGCAAATCAATACCATTGGCAAGATAAATTTCACAAATAATCAAGCACCAACTATGTTCAGCTACCCAATGCTCTGCTCAAAATTGGATAGGAATGATTAAGTTTCACCATTCAATCAAATGTTATAAAATAGGTGATGAATTTAAATAATGTATCACATGGGTGGAGATTTTCTCAAAAAATATGAAAGAACTCCTTTGCACAACCCACATTTAGCATAATATCAACACAGTGAAGTTATGGTACATCAACAACATACTTGTTTATCGAAAAGAACTTAGTTACGAACCAACTCTATAAAAAACTTTTACAAAAACATAATGACAATCCCATAATATATTTTTTTATTTCACCATCAACATTGGTAAGTAAAGATGAACTTTATTTTCCTCTCTAAGATGGATAATTCGAGGAAGAAAAGAAGATACATTGTATACCGTATCATTCATAAATGACAAAAACAATTCAACCTTGTCACCATTAAAGACAACATCAATTAGAAAAAAGAATTAGCCTCAGCACAAGAAGAAGAAAAAAAAAAACCTTAGGTTGGTTGGGAGAACATGTTGAGAGACATAAAAACAATCAATTTTGACAACCCTAGGGTAAAGGAAAATCTAGAAAATTGGCTTAATATGTGTTGACAAAGATTCAAGCCACAATCAACTTGACAAGGAAAGAATTAACTAGAACGAAGTAGTTCATGGGGTCATCAATTGGACCATCATATATACAAGCAATGGAATTGTTCATTGAACAACTAAAGACCAAAATCATAGCCTATAAAAATAGAGGAGCAATATAAAGAAACCACTAAAGGGATGAGGAACAATAGTAGGAGTCTAGCACTACTAGGATTATGCATCTAGCAAATAGCAAGCCCAAGTAGGCTCAACCTGCTAAGCCTAGGAAAAGGTATACCAAGCTAGCAAGAGCTTAGATCAAATTAACATAGAAGCCCCCCCACTGGTCCATCCTAATCAAATTACTCAAGGTTTTTTTTCTTAGGATAACATACTGTTAGACAAAATAAAAGGGGAGAAAAAATAGAAGAAGATGTATTTTGAAGAGACTCGGTTAGACTAACCAAATCATGAATAGTAGTTGGACCATGAAAATGACTAAATAAATGGATAAAATGAACATAAATCAAAGAATGGAAGAAAGAATGAAAGTCAATCATAGGGACACAATGAGTAACATCAAAATTCAAACCTAATAGAGGAACAAACCATTATGATCCAAAGACATAAAAAACCAGAAGTAAACACCATGTACATCAATGTGAGCATGGTGCATAACTTTGATATAGATAAGAGAGAAAAGTTGCACAATAACTCCTTAAATAATAAGAGGACTTCTTCCAAATACCTAAATACATTCATGCATCCAAATAACGTGTCAATAATGACTACATGATCTCTATATATGCATATTCACACATTGCACATGTGGTCCCTTAACTATTAGGCCAATCTTGTTACATATACATTTACATATTACATGCACATTTAACCCCATATATTCCCCCCTTGGATTCATATCACAACCCTAGGAAGAATAAAATAGAAAATCTGAATAAAATTAATAAAATGAGCAACCATGGAAATAAAAGGAATCAATCCAACCATGCAAAAGCATGTAGTAGAAATTGATTGTTCCACCCAATGAAAAGTTGACTAATGAAGAGATTATCGATTTTCCAACAACACAAAATATAGGGGGGCATTATTAACAAACAAAGGACTAGGGTGTAGAGAAAAAAAAGGAACAAAAAGTGACTGAGCTACAACCAAAATAGGGGTCATATGATATGTCAACTAACCAACCACAACAATCAATGATGTAAGATAAGACAATAGACCAAGCAATTGCACCCTTGTCGATAGCCAATTCAATGCCACCTCCTCCACTAATTGCTAACCAAATCAATATTGCATAGAGTACACCATTGTAGCCAATAAATAACTCGACCTAAAAGTCCACATCTAAAACTCCTTAGTAAAGATAAATGAATAATGACAAGAACTAGTAGCAAGGAAATATAAAGGAGCCTCATGTTTATATGTCCCTTCAACTAGAAGAGGATTCAACTTCGAGTTTAAATTTGGCATTTGATCCTTCAAATGCATCAGATAATCAAATCATGGACATATACAATGAGTTCTCTAGAGAGTCTATGATGAGATGGAAAAAATTAATGGAAGTTGTCAAGAGACTCTTTACTAGAAAAGTGAAGGAAAAATAAACATGGAATAAATGCATCAATGTGGCCTAAGAAAAATTACACATTGGTCCATAAGATTTTGGGATCGAATGACTAGATTCAATAAAACAATTACTATAGTAGCTAGTCGACCCAGATTTACAAATACAAGAGGAGAATTGGAAAAAGAAAGAAGAAAACATACAAATATAGGAGAAAAATAAGATGATGCAAGAGGAAAACAATCAAATTAATATTTATCATGCCTTAGCCATATTATAATTGAAGTATCAAAAGTTTAATAAAACTCGATAGAACTTGAAAGAAACAATAGACCAAGCATTAACCTTCAACACAAGTTTCAGAAATCAACCAACCCAATTTTCTTTGACTTCTAGTAAATTGAAGGTGCAACAAGCCTTCCGTAAGGACTTAACATACAAGATAAATGTAATGATTGAATCCAAATCTCACAAGTCATTATCAACATAGATCAACACAACAAATGAATTTGAAACATAGTTGACCCAACAAAATAAGGAATGGTTCATGGAAGAGAAGAAGGCACAATTGGAAGCCAAGAATGTTGTACACATTTGAACTAAGTAATAAATAAAGTGTAGCACATGGAAGGAAAATTCAATCCTAGTTCAACCAAAGTGCAAAATACTTCAATAGTAAATAAGTTTGACTACCTAACCCAAATGAAGACATTCAAGGTACAAGCACGGTACTCAATTGATGAATTTCATTCTTTTGAGCAATATTTTTGGAGGTTAACACTCAGAAAACTTCGTTTAATCAACTCTAGAACAATAAGTACCTCGACCATAGTCTACACTAGCTTCTCCTCCAAGGACACACTTCCAATTTTTTATTCTTAATGTATTGGAGTCAAATTTTCCATCTCCAAGACCATTGACATAGGCTACAGACATTGAAGTCTTAAACTGGTTGGAAGGGTATTGACAAACAAAAAGTATTAAAACATTAGAAAAGGAAGTACCCCTAAATATATGGCCAAAGACTATCCCACAAGAACTAGTCAACCAGCCAATGCAGATAGAGGAACCAACATAACAAATATCACTACATCAGTCAACACTAGAGAAAGAACTTCTAACATAGTTCACAACACTAGAGAAAATGAATATTGACCAAGATTAAGAAGGTAAGTATACCACTTCAACACATATAGATTGGCTTCACCATTTTTTCAAAACTTTTTTGTAACAAAATTCTCTATAATTTTGTAATTGTAAGATGCATCTTCCTCTGATTCAGGAAAATCAAGGATTTGAGGTGTAAGTCACATCTTCCTCTTATTGAGTAAAATCAAGGCTTTGAGGTGGAGGGAGATGTTGGAAGATCTAGTTGACTCTACAGACTAGACCTGGTAGTTGACCAAAATGAAAGAGTAGTTTATTGTCCAATCAAATATGTAATTCATTCGATTGCGCAGTGGTGTTGACCAACCAAGGTAGTTAAATAATTATAGTTGGGTTGTAACTAAATCATGATTGTTAACATGTGCATATATATAAAAAAGAATAACTAGATTATTAGTTGCTATTATGGTATAATACTTAGCAATTGTCCCAAAAGGTACAAAAGAGAGGCCGATAGGATTATTAAATTGGAATTGTTGAATTTTTCTAGAAGAGTTAATTGGTTTGGGGAAAACCTTGTTTTTTGGACTGGATCATTGTGCAATTACTTTCCTTTAGATATTTGGTTTATATCTATATTACAAGGAACGCATTGAATGTCTTATTTCATTTCTGCTATCCTTACTTATATCCTTTCCGTGCTTTTTCTTGATCAATTTGATGAAATATTCCATTATGCTTTGATCAAAGTCCTCACCTCCATATTAGTGTATATCCTGGTAAGTTCAAAGCTTGAAAGCCAACCAAAAAGGTCAATGATAACCACTGTGCACGTATTCAAATTTGTAATGTAAAACTGCCAGACAGAGTTTAGACAAATAACCTCCAAGATGGGTATCACCGTTTGTAGCCAAAACCTCAAAAACTCTGTTGTCAATAGTCAGAACGCTGACATCAAACATGCCACCGCCAAGATCAAAAACAACAATATTTTTCTCTCCCCCCTTCTTGTCCAAGCCATAAGCTATTGCTGTAGCTGTGGGTTTGTTGATAATAGGAGCTACATTCAAGCGAGCAATAACACCAACATCCTTCGTTGCTTGGCGTTGTGCATCAGTAAAATAAGTTGCGCAAGCCCACAAGTTAACAGTCACAATGCAGTCAACAATTGGTTACCCACAAATTTGACTTGGTATGTTTGGGTGAGTCAACTTGGCAGACCCAGCTGGGCCTGACTGGGACAGGCCATGCCCTCAAACCCAACAGTTACAAAATCACTGGAAAAACAAGCACAAATTTGACTCACTGAGTCTGAACAAGTCGACTTGGCAAACCCAGCACCTCAGACCCAACCAGGTCTAGTAACAGATTTGCTTTTCTCCAGTGTTTTAACAAACTCAATACAATGCATTTTCAATAAGATAACTACAGAGACTCCATTAATGCTATTGCCTACACATTGAAACCTGATTTTACAAAAAGTGAAATAATTATAGAATGACTAAAAACATCGTGCACAAATCTAGCAGACTTGCTGAGATCTAAGAAAAGGAATGTACCTCGAAGAACATTATAATTACAGATGACTGATAGTAGCGGATTCTTATGTGTTCCGTAACTCATTGTTTAATTTATGACTAAAGCAATAACATGGAAACAAAATATACAAACTTATCATATCAAACATCTTAAAAAGGGTACAGAGGGAATTGAATTGTGAGAATCCATCAATTTGTCTCTTAAAATATGTGCCATGGCTGGATATCGAATCCTCAAAAGCAATGCCCATGAGAAGAACCTGAAAGGCAAAGTTCATGATGTAGTGCCCAGCGAGACAAAAGGTACCTTAATACAATAATACATTACCTTGCAGCATCAATGGAGCTATGCTAAACCTCTAAATAGCCTACCACAAGGAAGGTACATATACTTGCTCCTTTAGATTCCATGTTGCGCTTTCAGCTGGGAATCCCAGACAGCACCAATTGTCCATTGTGCGATAATCCCACCACAAATAGCAAAGCTTAATTGCTTCTCCAATAGCACTTGATCATCATATAGCTCCGGTTGTGAAGTCAACTTTCTGATAATGCCTGCAAGACATGCACAGTTACTAACAAATGTTGAACTCTGCATCGACATATCATCCTTCTATTAGAAGTATAAGAACTCTTCAGATAGATCCTTGAGCAACGTAACTGCATTCAATGACTACCTGCTATAATAGCATCACCCGAACCAGTCCTATCACACGTGAATGGCGTGGCCAAAACATCTTATGTTCCTGTTACTGCACATACAATATCAACTTATTAGCTTCAACTTTACCAATTCACATTAATATATTTTAACTACACTGTAATTTTCAACCTTGAGCTTCTTGTAAAGACGTAAGGAGGTTAAATATTTCATCAAAATCCTTAATTTTTCTAGTTTTATTGAGAGAGAGACAAAAATGCATTATCAACTTATTGGCTTCTACTTTTGACATGTTTTTTTAACTGAAGAACACTAACAATATAATTTTATTAACTTGGGCCTTCTTGTGAAGATGCAAGGAGGTTAAATATTTCATCAAGTAATCCTTAATTTTTCTAGTTTTAATAATATCTACTGATGAGGGGGAGGCAGCAGCGGGAAGGGGTTTTATTTAGCCCCGACAGAAAAATTGTATCGCAATATGCATGGGACTTAGTCTAGCGACCAACAATCAAGTTGAATATCTCCCTTTATGGAAAGGTTTGGAAATAGCTAATGCAAAGAAAATTACCAGCTTATTAGGCTAGTCATTCGACAAATGACCAAGACTAAGAAGGCAATATGCTGAGATTCTTCTTCCTTTTATTTTTTGGATCCTCATCTCCGCCTCACACTTTGAGCAATTGGATCTCTTTCACATGTGCAGGCATTCTTAGCCTTGGTCGAATGCCACTTGTAAATCACATTAAGACACCAGGAAAGAGGTTAAATATCTTTCATGCTCACAGTTTCTTCAACAAGTTGTGATTGAATTTTCAGTACTATGCCAAATGCATTGAACGAGTATATTCTCAACATACAATTCTTATCAAACCAGCAAAAAAGGACAAATTATGCAAATGACAAATAATCCATAGAAACCCATTTCCCAAGACCAGAACTCACAGAAATAAGAAAAGTTAAAACAACATGCAGAAACTTAGCAAAGCTTGTAACCTTGTATTTTACACCTTCAGCGCAGGTATACTGGGTCACAACTTACAAAATAGAATATTTGCCTAAATTAAAAAGTAACAAATTAGAACAAAAGCAATGTTACCAGACTTGATTCGGGAAATACTTGGCAAGGCATAAGACCTGAGAGATTGACTCAGCTCAGGAAAAATTCAGAAAATACTCAGCAAGTGCAAAAATATTAAAAAGGTACCAATTTTTTTATGAAAACAACAAATTTTCATTTATATCAGATTGTTCTATGGCTGTCCAATCCAGAATATAAATAAATGTCCAAAATAGTTGCCTAATGCAAACTGCCTCTGTTATGATGCCCTAGTTGAGTTTGTAGATGCCCTGGCTGCTTCGATGTGCTGTCCTCTCAATCACCCATGATAGCATTCATTGAAGGAAAAAGCAGAGCATCAAAAAAGATATGAAAAAGTGCTAGTTTCGCAAGGTTTCTGGGATTTTATAGGTCAGCCCAACTATGACTCACCTGAGAGTCGAAACTGTTTGTTTGAAGACCAAGCAGAGTCAAACTCAGGGATTCAAAGGTATGATCTGCAAACCTGGTAACAATGCACTAAATGCTATAATTTTATCAACTTGGACTTCTTGTTAAAATGTAAAGAGCAATGTTGCAAATATCATTTCAGGAATATATTGTTCAGGGTCCAGAAAGAAACTTAGCAGAAATATTGGGGGAAATATCAGAAATATCAGCAATAATAAACTTGTACTTGAAAAACTCAGAAAATATCAGTCCAATTGGCGGCCTGAAAAACTTGGGAGAAATGAGATCACAGTGGCTCCTTGCCATAAAAAGAATTTTATTGATAGATAGATAACTTATATATATAGTTTTTAATGTCAATTGGGTCTAGCTTGAATGATTAAGAGGAGAAGTTGTTATCCTTCCTACCCAGGTTCAAATCCCACTTTTGACATGTTTTCCCCTCGTGGGCCAACTGGGTCTCGCACGGTTTTGAGGAAGGGATGAGATGTTTCTAAACCTGTTTAGTCCAAAAGAGTAGCTCAATTGACCGTTGCTAATGTTGTTGAGCATTTGGCTAGTTCAATGGCAATAGGTGCCCAATTCAAGACCACCTAGGTGAGTAGTACTAATCTATGCCAACTGGTCTACTATAGCTGCCATCTACAAATTTGGGGGAGCGCCCCTTGGGTTTCCCTTCAAGGCTTTCCTTGGAAAAGAAATATAGGTTTATTTCATGCTTAATGGTGAATTTTATTAAATGTTTTTGGTTTGGCAAAATTTGTTCAAATTCAATGCTGTCAAATTCGAACACAAGCTGACTTAGTTTATCCCATGTGCAAAAAGGTAATCAGTCAAACATAAATTAGAATCTATAAATAATGGCACTAGGGGTACTTAATGCGGAAACCATTGATCCCACATGCAAAGGACAAATGGTTTGGAGAGACAATGAACTCTACACAGGCCCTTAAGCTTCAAGAGAAGAAAGTGAAGATTTTGGTTTTCTTGTGGGTAGTCAGTTTGAGACTAAGTTATGGCCAACTGCAGAGTCCATGCTGCCCTTGGACATTTTGGGTCTGAGTTGGCATTCATACCTTCTGAGGAGAGTATATAGCAGTTTCCAGCATTTGTTTTCCTGTTGCAAATTCCATTTTATACATGGACTGCAGAGTTTACTGTGCTAGAGTAGATCAAATTACAACATTCTAATCTGCTGTTAAAAAAATATAATCTGCTGAAATTTTTTGTTTATCTACTTTCATTTAATATTGCAATTAGAATATCATAACCTGCTAAGGGCATCATGTTATAATCTTCTTTACAGAATTGGAATCTGTTAGTGTTTCTCAGGATCATAGCATCAGGTAGTAACAGTATTCATACCAGAATTTAGCTATAAAAAACTGATTTCAAATTAGGCCCATAACATATGGCTTTACATGTCAAAGGAAAAATGCTATTAAATGGTAGTGGATAAAAAAACTCAAATTAATCTTAGGATATGAACACTAACTTCTTTCAAAATGTTGAAATAGACAAAATATAGATTTGAAAACTCCAAGTTACATTTTATTCTCACTGCCTTGACTTTTATGATATGCACGCAATACTTGGGCTATATTAGTTCACTTAGTGGCTCCATAGCATTGATTTTAACTATCAATGCCATGAGTCATAGTAGTTTCTTAACTTATTTTCCATGTGCTCTATTCTTTAAATCATTTAAAATTAAAGCAAGCTTTTCCATATGAAATTAGAATTATAATCAAATGTAAAGAAACAGGACTCTTTGACAGAAACCTTTGGAGAACTGATAATCAGAGAAAAATACCATTCCACTCTGAGGAACACCTCTGAAGTCAGACAATTGTACATGGCTTATTTCCCGACTTAACCTATTCAGAAGTAGCAAACAGACAAAACATAATGAAGAGGGAGGCCTTACCATACAAATGATTCGCTAGACTTTCTGTGCTCACATAATCTGATAAAATAAGCTTCTCATGCTCCCTTGGTCCCCAGTAATAACCTCTCAAAGAGACTAGATTTGGATGTCTTATGTTCCCAAATTTCTTTGCTTCCCTTGCAAATTCCCTTTTGTGTTTTGCCAAACCTTCCCTCAGCCACTTCACTGTCAACACATGTCCATTGTCTAGCGTAGCTTTATAAGAGGTTCCATGACTGCTTCTCCCCAAAACTTCAGCAGGTGCA
>APFE030464147.1:93034-106627 GCA_000404065.3 Pinus taeda | reverse complement strand
ATTGGATGCTTCGGCATGTATAAATATGTATTGTAACATTGAAAGGAACATAATGAAAAATCAAGCTGGTAGTCCCGGTTTTGGGATCCAGGGGAAAATCTCTGTGCATATGTTTTTTTATGTGTTATGCTCTCGCATTCTTTATTTTTCTATGATTTAGAATTCGTATGCAGGTAATTTCTGTACGGGGTTAAAACCTACACTAGTCATGATGGTCTTCTAGGCAACACATTGAGTAGCTTTATGACCAAAGTTATGACAAGAGAAACATTGGCCATTGAAGAAATTCCTGCGATTATCAAACCTACCAACAAAATGACTGTAGTTTCCATTCACATCCATTCTTGAGCCAGAATGATTTACCTGTGGTTGATTGAAGCTTCTGTTCATCCTTGAAGTAGATTGCCCCCGATTTACTTGGTAATATTTGTTCATTCTTGAAGTAAATGGTCCCTGATTTACCTGGTAATCTGTATTATGCCTTTGCTATCAATTGTCAACCTGTTCACTTCTCCTTGCTGCATCAAGATAACTTTTGGAAGTGGATGGCTTCTATTCTTGCTTCTATGCTTGAGACGCTTCTTCTGAATATTCGAGACCTATCTTGATTAGAGGAGAACGCTGCACTTTGATAATCTCATATAAAGTTTCAAATCCTTTAGAAAATCTAAGATTAAGGGCTTTTTTTTTCTCAATTTATTTTCTAAGTCCCACAATTTCACATTCTAACTCTTCATTGTGCTGATCTCTTTTAGCAAGTTGGAATGTTAGAGTATCTATGATCATATTCTTTTCCTCTAAACAGATTTATTGCATCCAAGAAGTCATCATCTTCAAAAGCCATAAAAAGTCTATCATCATTGCCTTGTTCATCTTCATCACTATTTCAAAGTCCATCACTATCTTCATGAGTATAATAGCTCTTCTTACTTACACTCTGTTTTCTGTTCCATCTAACTGGTTCCTTACCTTTATCTTTATGAGGACACTTTGCAGCATAGTGACCAACTCTTCCACAAGCAAAGAATTTGAAAGGCAGCTTACCTCTGAATCTTCTAGTTCCCCATTGAAGGTTCTTGACAAAGTTTGATTCTTCTTCTTCTTCAAACATATATCCTGACTCATTGTAATCTCCTTTTCCTGAGGCTTTGAATGTGGTTTCTCTCCTGTCTGATGGTCCCCCTTTTCTCATTTCGTAAGCAGTTAGAATTCTGTGCAGCTGAGACATGGTAAGACTTTGTAGATTTTGTTTTTCTTCTATGGCAGAAACTTTTTAATCAAACTTAGAAGACAAAGATCTTAGAACCTTTTGAACCAAAACAACTTCTTTTATTTCTTCACCCAAGTTTTTCATACAATTTACAATCTCATCTATACGTAGGAAATAGTTAGCCACACTTTCATCATAGTGCATTCTGAGACTTTCATATTGAATTCTAAGAGTTTGTAGTTTTTCTCGTTTTACCTGCTCATCTCCTTCATAGCTCACAATGATCTTGTCCCATATTTCTTTTGCGGTTTTGAGTTGCATAACCTTGACGAATTCTAATTGAGATATAATACCTAATAGAGTATTGACATCCTTTGCATTTGTTTCATACTGCTTCTTACCAGCCGTATCTATAGGAGTTGTTGATGGAAATGTATATCCTATTTCCACAATATCCCAAACTTCTGTGCCAAGAGATTGAAGATAGGCTATGGTTCTTACCTTCCAATAGACGAAGTTGCTGCCATCAAAAATTGGTGGCTGGATGGATGCCTCTCTTTCATAGTTGCTCATGATGATAGATCTTCCTTCAAACGGTCAAGCTTCTTCTTCTGAAGGACCTGCTCTGATTCCAATTGTTGGAAATAATATTGAGAGGGTGGGTGAATAAGTATTATCAAGTCAATTATTTTTCAATTCATATACAGATTTGTATACGCTACTTTAGTTAGATAAACCAGTGTATACACGCAACTTCGGTTAAATAAAACAGCGTATAACTCACAGACTTGTAATTTAATTATTCTTCAGATGTTAATCTTAAATCTATGTGTGAGAACCATATATAAATTAGGAACAGAAAAATAGTGCAGATAGTCACACGCAAGAACACAAGATATAAGGTGGAAACCCAATGTGGGTGAAAACCACCTACTGCAATTTGTCTCTATCTTCTTTTAATTAGAAACTTCTTTTTACAATGTTTCTGTACTGGTGCAGTCTTATACTAGTATGCAAGCTGCTACCTGCAGAAGGCTACAACCTTCTCTCGTTCTCCAGCTTCACCTGGAAGGGAGATACAACCCCCTTTAGCTGTTGTACTAGCTGAGGTACTAGTACACAGGTTGCTACATGCAGAAGGCTACAACCTTCTCTTTTCTTCCAGGGACCACATTTCATAAATTTTCAGACTGAATCCATGAATAACATCAATCATACA
The DNA here is from genome assembly GCA_000404065.3 of Pinus taeda. Lineage (NCBI taxonomy): Eukaryota > Viridiplantae > Streptophyta > Pinopsida > Pinales > Pinaceae > Pinus > Pinus taeda. The sequence goes on along the minus strand of APFE030464147.1, from coordinate 104,198 downwards.
TCAGGTATATCTGCAACATTCAATCTCCTTTGTACAACCCAATATAGAATCAACCAAACACTTCTCAGAATGTCGTAACCAGAAAACAGTAACAGTAACTAGATACCAATTCTGAACCCAGAACACTGCAGTAATAAACAGAAGCATCTAAAGAAAATTTCATGAAACGTATGCTACTTCAGTATGCAGAAACCTGCGTACATACGCAGCTGTATCTATGCTAACCAGCGTATACGTTGTACTGCTTCACTAAACCTACGTGTATACGCACCTCTGATGTGCGCAGCCTGCGTACAGATCTATACAAGGCAATTTTTCTCTTTTCAAGTTTCAGACATCAAATATACCCAGTTTATCAGATTTAGAGACCTAATCATTCGCAAAAATATAACAGATCAAAAATCATACAATGATACTACCATTTAAGCATTAAGGTCTTGATTCATCAATAGAACTTATCCATCTTTTAGTAATCAGGTTCCTTCTTGGATTAGATTCAGCAATGCACCATAACCAATCACAGTGTTCCTGATCTTGCTCTTCTTCAAATATTCAATGCTTGAATCAATACCTTTGCCAAATGATCTCCTTCCATTTTTATAGTCTTAGGCCTTTCTTAACCATGGTCCAAAACCATTCAAAACCAATACTAGGGACCCAATACCAGGGTTCAATACTTTGTATGCAATACCAAGGACCAAAACCATAGGTTCAAATATGTCGGACTAAATACCATGGACCAAACATAAACTTTCCCACATGTACGCGCTTTTCTCTCATGAAAGTGCATGTATACATATACGCGCATTTTGATCGGTGATCCCGTGTATATACGCAACTTTGCTAAGAGGAACCTACGTATACCTCATTTTCTTTCACTCTGATAGCCTAAACTATTGATCTGACATTTGAGTGAGTTGCCATCAATGACAACACATGTACCATAGTGCCAAACCTGTGTCATAATGTCAACATTTGTTTGAGTGCTTCTCTCCAAAACTTAGCATTTCAAATATAAACATGAAGATTGATCATGCATTGGGATGTTCTTACAACAAACGAGAAGTGAACACATTATCGAGAAGGATGTTTTGAATGTTAAGGTTGAATTTGCTTCTATATTGGAAATAGTCATTTCCCTTTCTTGAATGATCATAAATTGTTTGATTTTGTGAAAAGTGATTATCCTTAACTCATTCTCAAGTATTTCTGTTTGTCGAAGACTAAATTCATTTAGAATAAATTCATCAAAGAGTTTGGATTTTTACAAGTGGAAGTTTTGGATGTCTACAGAAAGACACAATAAGGGAGATAGAACAAAGATCAAGTTTATGTCATAAAAAATATTTCCTCTTGTTAACTTTGTACAACTTTTATTATTCACTATATGAAACAAGACAACATTATTATGTTTTTACAATGCAAGTGTTGTACTTGGTGACTTTAAAATATATGTGGAGAAGGCTCCAACACAAATAACTTATCTACATATGTCCTTGTCTGATATCTAGCATGCGTTATTGATGGAAGCTCAATGTGCTATAAATATTTCCCCTTTAGAATTGGAGCATCATTTTGATAAGGTGTCTCATTTGACATTATCAATATTGAATATGTATGGAATATTCATTCGGACATAATATTATGTAAAGGATATATGATCTTTACCCCTTTTTATTGAAATTCATTTGGTAATTTTTTATTTAGGCTAAAAGGGAGAGTTCTATGTTTTTGCCATCTAGGCAGTTTAATATCCATGCATGGAGTTAGTTGCTAAATATGCAAGACCATGCTTTAGAAGAAACTCTCATACCCATTCTTCAACATGAAACTGAGAATAATGCATTTGTTAAGATGCTCTTAACTGCAATAGAACAAGAGGAACAATGATTCCCAAATATATCAGATTTTCAAGTCATGAAGCTTATAATAATAATTTTTAGTCAGATAATGTATTCATATGTATCTGACAACCCATAGTAATTTTATCCTTTCTCACCTATATGACAATGCGTGTACGTTTTTCAGTAAGTGATGATTCTAATATTTTCTTGTTAATTCTAATAGACTATGTTATTCCTATCAATCACAGTTCCCATGTCCAAGGACAAATTTCTTATACACTTCTATAAATCATGCAGCCATTGCGCATATACCAAAAGTGGAATGTGAGAATGCCAACAATATTACCTCATGTTTTTAAGCGTTAATGTTTCTTCTAGTTTCTCTTCTATTTCCAAAGTTTCTACTAAAAATTTAGACTCGCCAATCATGATTCCTTAATACATTCCACTATTTGATAAAGGAAACTTGATATCTAGAAAAAAAATGTGTGCATATACATTGTGAAACATGGATTCTAGCCATAGATTATTCATTTTCATGGCATCATTATGCCAAGTAATTAAACACTCTACCTTTTTTGTACCTGTATTTTTAAGAGAGATGTCCATGTTAACTTCAAAGTGATTCAGCCCTACATCCTTCTGAAATGTTATTGAGCCAAAGGCATTTTCCTTATTTTTTGTAAGAAAGTTTGCAATGTCGTTGTTTGCATGTTTCAAACCCTAAGTCTTCATGAATTGACAATATTTCCTATTTTTCATATACAATATTGACCATCCTATGCACAATTAATTTTATGGCCTACAACTAGATATGAAGTATGCTATTTTGCTATGCATTCATATATTGATATTATTTAGGCCACATATTCTCTAATATTTTAACATGTTCATTTTTTATAACATTTCTTTGCAAGTGTCAGTAAGTTGTCACTAATTGTTCATCGCCAATAACTTTAGGCAGTGCTACTAAATTCTTCATATGCAATCTTCAAAAGGAAACATCCCTCCTCCTTAGGAAGTGTGGCTTGATATGGATCACCTAATCAGGTTAGCAAGAAAGGATGTGACATTAATAGCGTTAGGAGGACTTCAACAAATATTTCTTGTGACTTTATCAAATGTTTCTTTGAGATATCTAATGTTGTGTAAAATATTCTTTTGATGGCTACATGCAGATGAAAGGTGATCGATTTAAATGAGAAATGAGTTGTGATTGCTTGATGCCAAAATAAAAAAGTGAGAAGCTATAATTTTTATGTGCCATAAGTGAAAAGCTACAATATTCCTATACAATATGCTAGCAGACTTAACATTATGGACTACATATTTCATTGCATAGTAGAAAGAACTTGAGTTCTAAATTGTCTTGTTTTGTAGTTATACAACTAGAGATTTTGTATTTACATTTACTAATATTATAACAAACATCAGTAAGTCTTACGCCTCTCTAGTTCATACTTAGCCAAATTGTGAGAGGTTTTCTAAGGTAATGTGTTGACTTTCATCTTCCAAGAAAGATCTTAAAAAGTAATCTCTCAAGAGAAACACTCTACCAAGTTTTGAAGGAAAAAAAATGCATATTATTATTAAATTCAAGTAATATAACAACTTTCATTCGCCAAGGATGGATTTTTCAGGCAATATGATGACTTTCATGCCCAAGGAACATATTCACAATCATCTAGGAGCACCACTTGTCAATTTTAAAAGTAAATAAATTTAAGGCTTTTTTGAGTCAGGTTTGATTCTCCTGGCTAGAAATAAAATCCTTTATACCCTTTTATCATAAGTTACATACTGATAAAAGTATATTTAAGTATATAATACATAGTGAATCTTGGTGTCATGTGCAGACTGTTACATCTAGGACCCTACCCTTAAAAATTAAGCAACGTTCTTATCTACCATCAAAATAATGCATTTCTAGGCTAAATGGTTATCTCAAGGTGTTGTTGCAAATGTTGTTGGGAATTTGGATTAATCTATTCCAGTGGGTGTTTGGTTCCTATATTTCTACATGATCCACACTAGCCTTATCTGATAGGTTTTCCAAGGATTCCATCCACAAATGTGGAGAAGCAACCTTTGGAGTTCCCCTTGAGGTTTTTATTGGAAAATAAATAACCTCCAGTGTCCAAGAACCAATCAGAGACCGCTGCATCATTGAGAGAACAGGAACTGGTGAAGGCTTCGGCAAGATGAGCAGTTGACTCACTCGAAACATACCTCTGATTGCAGTGATCAGCATAATGGCCATCAAGGTGCCAGATTTGGCAGCGGGGAGGGCGACGTCCTAGACGATAGGAATGACGACCACAATTTTCAGAGTTACCACGACCACGATTTGCAGGGGTTTGGCCACGGATGTTGCGGAAGGAGTTGCGCTGGGTTGACCCTTCAGGACCACGATTGGTAGTTGTGAATACGGCAGCAGGAGGAGCGGTGGGATCGAGTGAATTTTGGAAAATCTAAAAGCTCTCAGCTTTGGAAACTAGGTCGACAAAGCTGGGAAGAGGTGTGAGCACCATCTGCACAGTGGAGAAGCTGGAGAAATCAGTGCCGAGTCTGCAGAGAAACCAATGCACCTTATCAGTGCCATCAACGGGCCAACCAATTGCATGAAGGTGATCGCAGAGGGCTTTCAACGCACAAGCATAGTTGGCAACAGATTTGGTGCCGTGTTTCATCAACTGAAGTTCGTCCTTGAGATGGATTTCGTGGGCCTTCGAACAGTGGTTGAAGGTGTTCTCCAGAGCAAGCCAAACCTCATGTGCAGTAGAGAGGCCAAAAACCTCTGCTAGGGCTTCCTCGGTGAGGGAGGAATGAAGAAATCAGAGAAGACGTTGATCTGTAGATTTCCACTCTAGGTGCTTGTCATTGGGTGTCTAAGAAGTAGTAGGATTAAACTGAGGGGTGGTATGATGGTGCCATCAACATTGCCCAACAAATTTTGACTCTCAAGAAGAGGAAGAAGTTGACTCTTCCAAAGGAGATAATTGGTGGAGCAAAGTTTAATGGTGATCATATGAATTAAGGTGTTGAAAGGAAGAAGGGAGGTTTCGGTAGCCATGGGGAGGAAAGGATAGAACAACAACAAAAAAAAAAAAACGGGTAGAAGGAAGCAAGGAACAAGCTGCAAACCACTACCTAAACTTCAGATTGAACACTCCTTGTTCTTGGAAGCTCAATCAGCTCCAAACACTGGTCAACAGCAGCTCAATAGCTCTTGGATGGCAGTTGTCTTCTTTCTCCACACTTGACCACCGATCAACCTTTAGGCTGCACACAAACAGAACCTGAAATCTGATACCATGAGAAGGTTGAATAAACCACCACCCTGTAATTGTAGTGAGGATCTTTATTTATAATTAAAGAGAGATAATTACATACTAATTTCATATCAATTAGCAAAGAAATAACATAATTTACTCCTAGAATTAAGGGACAGTGCTGTCATGAATGTGAGGCCTTAACTTCTGTATGGCAGGCCTTTGATGATGGCAAATTATCCTCAACATTCATTTGCTCTCACTTGCCCGGAAAACCATCCTCTCAGGGGCAGTACACAACAGATTAATCTTCATGAGAATCAACAATATTGACTTAGAGTTTCCACCTTGTAAAATTTTATAGTTTTATCTAGTTGCAGGTGAGCGTTCTATATTTGTTTGGTTTGGAAGATGATTAAAGTCTAGGCTAACTTATTTGATTTGAGATTTTGCAGGGGGGCTGCTCTTCGACATGAGTGATACTAATTTGCAATATTTGATGTCCACAATTTTCTTGCTTTTTACTTATGCAAAATAGTTGAGCGTTTCCAACCAAGTGGTGAGATGCGGGAACATCATAGCTATTCCAACTCGGATACGTACTCTTGCGAAAAGAAAGGTACAATCACTCAATACTGTTTTTGGGGCGTAGACGGTGCTTTTAGGCATACTCGTGGTCATTATCTTCTAAATTATATTTCTTAACAGGTGGACTATATACTGGGAGACAACCCTCTGGGAATGTCATACATGGTGGGCTATGGCGCCAAGTTTCCCGAACGTATACATCACATGGGTTCGTTGTTGCCTTCCATATACAACCATCCCCAAAAGATTTCCTGCAATGATGGCTTCCAGTCGTTGTATAGCAACGGTCCCAACCCAAACATTCTTGTCGGTGCTGTAGTTGGAGGACCCGACAACAATGACCGCTTTTCCGACGAGTGCAACAACTATGCGCACTCTGAACCCACCACTTATATCAATGCTCCATTCGTCGGTTTCCTTGCCTATTTGGAACATTTCCGATCTTCATTTTAGTTGCTGCAGAATTCTATAATCCCGTCATATTGCCATATTGTTCCACTGCTCAGTAACAATATCCTATAAGGTCGTAATTTCTCTATATGCTTCTGCACATAAAATTTGCGCTCTTTGCATTTGCTTTTTATTTGCTTTCTTCTAGCAGGATGAAGGTGATCTCCATCTTTACCTAAGAAATGGTTTGACTTACAAGCTGGTGGATCCAACTTACAGTCCGTCAGTTTCATGTAATCTCACATTTATATTTGTAGTCATATTTGCAAAGTTTCTATGAACTTATGTTTAATTATATCCACATGGTGGAGATTTCAGTATTCCTTTCAATTGCATTGCGATGTAGATTCAAAATAGGACTCACGCAATTACAACAACTTCGAATTGATAAAGCTTTGCTAAATATACACATGATCATTTAGATTAAAAGTTGCCTTCCTATAAACGATCATCAATGCCATTCCACTCACCCGAAAGCCATTGGATATAATAGAGTGAAAATTTGATAAAATCAAGTGACCTTGCATTGTTATTTCACCTGCTCTTCTCTCCTCTCCTACAGGCAAAGATGTGTAAATCCAAACCCAAAGTAAATCCTAAAAGTTTCAATTAGTATCTCATTTATATTTCTAAACGTACTTTTGTTTTTTTTTTAATTCATAATAAAATTTGCAAGTAACTTGAAAAAAAAATCAACACTGCTGATTATATGTTGTTTCTCTATTACCCCATCAATGGATACTGAAGGAATTCTTGGTTTATGGCTACACAGTTTCATGCTCAAATTTTTTGACATTCTACGCAATTGTTGATGGGAGCTTTCAGAACATTTCAGTTTAAAAAGAAACTCTGTCACTGCTTAAAACATTTTACACTGTTGTGTGTAAAAATTTCATATATTCACTGTTGTGTGAAAAAAATTTCACTTCTTACCTTTTGCACTGCTGTGCGTATTACATTTCATCATTTCAACAAAAAATGAGCCAAGATGTCTTATACAAAGAAAACATTCACGTTTCTGCGCTTCTGAGTATTTCATTTCACATTCATCACCACCAGAAAATTACATTCCATATTCTCAACAAGAAAACATTATCTCTGCACTGTTGTGCATTACCAAGAGAAATTGACACTGCTGTGTAAAAAATTTCTCCCTCGCGTTGTTGCGTATTGCTTACATTTCACAATGGACAACTAACTAAAAAAAACATGACCATATGTTTTACTTTGTGCGGTAAAAACAAAAATACAACTCCAGTGAACAATACAAAACAATAAAATTAAAATCCTTTACCTATACTCTACGAACCACATTAAATTTCATTAATGTTCTACTGGCAAAAACTGGCGGTTGATGTAAATTCTAATTTACATCATGTAATTTGGTGCAGGCCTGTACTTTCAATTGTTGACTTCCATCGAATGGCTTCAAACCTTCATTTTAATCGAACAGTTATTGCTTGCTCAATCCACACGAACTTTATGCTCCAGGAGAAAGCTTGTTTTCAAAACTGCTTGAGGACACGCGTCAAATGGCGTACTGTATCGCTGCCCATCCGGAGAATACCAATGTTCGTGAAAAAGCGGTGCGATAAAAGTACTAGTGGTTTTCAAAAGTTTACGATCGCTATTTTAATTGAGCTCCAGTTGAAATTACATTTCAACTTCTAGTATGGCAATTCCTCTGTTGTGCCTGTCTGATATGGTTGGTGTTTAATGGTACCTGTACGTTCATTTTTCTGGTGCAGTGGAGAATACGTATGTTTTCTTTTGTGATGTTGGTAGTCTTTCTCGAACTCTTTGATAAGGTTGTTTCTCTATTTATTCAAGAGAACAGTGAATTCATGGGATCTGTAGTTGTCTAGATGTACACTTTAGTGTTTTCATGCAATATGAAGTACGTAATGAAAATTATGATGGAAATTTCTGGTAATTTCAAACAAAATCTAAATAGAGAATGATGCTCTGTTTATCCCAGGAAACTAAAAATTATTTGCTGAAGAATAGAGTTTTCCACACATACACAAAAAAATTGTATTCATTAATCAAAACTACTATTGTTACAAATTTCTTCCTCCAAAAGAGGGATTTCACCAGGACTGCTTCAGATGCAGTTCCAAAACAAAAATAATTTACTGTCTCTTCAGAAAATAAAATCAACACTACTGTGCATTTCAAAACAAAAATACTCTGTCTCCTCTCTGAGAAATACTCTATCTCTGCTTGCACAAAATTACACTGTTGTGTGTAAAATTTCAATACATTTATGCTTCTGCATATTCCATTACAAAAAAAACATTCAAGTTGCTTACATTCACACTGCTGTGCTTCTCCTTCTTGCTATCGCGCTGCTGCGCCTATTACATTTCATACTCCACGAACAACAACAAAAAAAACTCACGCTGCTGCGTTTTCACATTGCAGTAAAAAAAACTTCTCTTTTCGTTCGCTGCGGCGAGTTTCACTTACGTTTCATATGCAACAACAACACACTAAAAAATTGGACATTACATATTGTTTGACTTATGCCCTAAAACAAAACTCCCGTGAAAGTAAAGAACTATAAAATTAAAATCTTTACCAAAACTTACAAACCGTAATAAACGATATTAATTACATTCAATCAATCATGCAATGTGAATCATACGGAGGTCCTCCCGATTAACCAAACAAAATGTGCCTACTACGACAAACCGTAGATCTGATCGGTCGGCTGACAGCAATTACCCGAAGGTCAAAAACGCATGGAGTTTATATGCTGGGGAAAGGGTGGTTTTGGAACAGTGGCTCCGGGCACGTGTCAGTAGGTGAGTGTGATCGGAGCCCCCTCGAAAAATACCACGCTACGTGAAAGGTGGTGTGGGGAATCCTGCCTGGTTTCTGGAATTAAATGCGCGGCAGTTTGGAATTATAATTTCAACACTCCCCTTTAATTTCAACTGTTGGGTTATCAGTCATACCCAGACATTTCCTCAAAAATTCAAAACTTTCTGTCCCAAAGGCTTGGTCAGAATGTCTGCAACCTGATCCTGAGTCTTGCAATGTTTTAAAGCAATTTCTCCCTTTTTCACTAATTCTCTGATGTAGTGAAACTTTGTGTCAATGTGTTTCGGTCTCTTATGAAACACATAATTCTTGGATAATGCAATAGCTGATCTATTGTCACAAAAAATCACAGTTCATTTTTCTTGCTTTTGGCATAAACTCCTTAACATTCTTCTCATCCAAATTGCTTGACATGCTGCTGCTGTAGCTTCCACATATTCTGCCTCTACTGTAGACAATGCTACAATTGGCTGTTTTTTAGAAGCCCATGAAATAGCTCCTGAACCCATGTGAAAAACATAACCGGATGTGTTTTTTCGATCATCTACACTTCTAGCCCAATCACTATCAGTGTATCCAATTCAATCTGAACATTCTGAAGCAGTATATAAAATGCCAAACCTCTCAGTACCTTTAACATACCTCATAATTCGTTTTGCTGCTTGCCAATGTGCTTCTTTTGGCCTCTCCATGAATCTGGAAATCAAACTAACAGCATGCATTATATCTAGCCTAGTTGCAGTCAAATACATGAGGCTGCAACTATGCTGTTGTACAAACTAGGATCAAAATCCTTGTTTCTGTCCTCTTTGCTTAGTTTTAATCCCATCACTGTGGGAGTGATTGCTGCTTTGCTGTCCTGCATATTACATCTTTCCAATACTTCATTAACATATTTTGCCTGTGAGATAAAAATCCCATTTCCATTTTGTTCTACTTCTATTCCTAAGAAGTATCTTAGCAAACCTATGTCAGTCATCTCAAATTCTTCTTTCATGATTGTTTTGAAATCTTCAATAAGATGATCATCATTACCTGTGAAAATAACATCATCAACATATAACACAACAATTAGAATTTTACATTCTTTTTCTTTGATGTAGAAGGTGGTTCTCCCTCACACTTTTCAAATCCATTTTCCAATAGATAGGAATCTATCCTACTGTACCACGCTCTTGGTGCTTGCTTCAGCCCATAAAGAGCTTTCTTCAGTCTGCACACTTTGTGCTCTTGGCCTTTCTTTTCATATCCTGGAGGTTGTTCAATGTACACCTCTTCCATTAACGCTCCATTTAGGAATGCTGCCTTCACGTCCATTTGGTAAACTTTTCACTTGTTTTGTGCTGCTATGGACATCACTGCTCTCATGGTTTCCCTTCTAGCAACCGGTGCGAAAGTTTCTTCGTAGTCTCTCCCATACCCCTGCTTATAGCCTTTGACAACAAGTCTTGCCTTGTGTCTTTCTATTTTTCCTTCAGCATTACTCTTGGTCTTGTAAACCCATTTAACTCCAATGACTTCTTTTCCTTTTGCTAGTTCAACTAAATCCCATGTCTTTTTTCTTTCTATGGCATTGATCTCCTTATCCATAGCTTCTATTCATTTCCTATCCTTAATAGAATCTTCGAAATGAATAGGGTCATCAACATGACAATATAAAGCAAACAAAGAATTCATACCTTCTTCATAAATGTCACTTAAATTTCTGAACTTCTTACCTCTTTCATTTTGTGTACAAGTGCTTGAAGATGCACTTGAATTTCCTCCTTGTGATGTGCTTGGAGAAGCACTTTCATTTCTCCTCAAGGGTGTCTCTTGCTGCACTTGTGTTGGTGTTGCTGTTTGGGGATGTATTTCAGCCATCTCCTCATTATCTTCATCATGAAACAAACATTTTTTAACATTCATTGTTTTCTCTATGCTTCCATCCCAAGCTTCCTCCTCAATGAACTGAACATCTCTGCTCACAAAAAACTTCTTAGTGGATGGGTTATACAACCTGTAAGCTTTGGATTCCTCACTGTATCCAGTGAAAATACATTTCTCCCCTTTGTTGTCCAACTTCTTTCTTAGCTGATCTGGAATGTGTGCATAAGCCACACATCCAAAAAATTTCATGTGGGTGACTCCTTGCTTTCTCCCACTCCATGCTTCTTCCGGCACTCTGTTCATGACTGCTTTTGT
>APFE030464147.1:79854-91526 GCA_000404065.3 Pinus taeda | reverse complement strand
TCATCAATAAATGTTAGGAAATATTGGTTGCCTGCTAATGATGCAGCTTGCATCGGTCCACATAAATCTGAGTGGATGATCTCTAAAGGTGCCTTTGCCCTTATGCTTTTCCATGATGGAAAACTTTCTCTATGTTGTTTTCCCAATATGCAACCTTCACAAAGGCTGTCCAGTTTCTCTATCAATGGTAATCCTCTTACCATTCCTTTTCTACTCAACAAGTTAAGACCTCCAAAGTTGAGATGTCCAAATCTCAAGTGCCACAACAAATTTTCATCCTTTGGTACGCTTTGGAAAGCCTCTTGTGTCATTGCTGCATTTTCTACCCTATCTTTCAAAATTGCTTTTATCCTGAGAGGGAACATCATTTTCCTTGTCATCTTCACCTCAACAATACATTGTTTGCTAGGTGCTCTATCCATGATGGTGCATACATCATTCACAAAGAAAACATTGTACCCCTTTTGAACAAGTTGACCAATACTCAAGAGGATACATTTCATTCCAGGAACATAATAGACATCTGCTATGGTTTTCTTTTCACCTTTCTTTGTAAATATTTTAACTTTTCATTTTCCCATAACAGAAATTTTACTATCAGTCCCAAGTGTGACTTGTGATTTCACACTTTCATCTAAAGCAGAAAACAGGGCTTTTTTTCCTGTCATATGGTTGCTGCAGCCGGAGTCTAGAAACCATATATCATCATTGTTTGTTTCAGCCATGTTACAAGCTAAAAGCACATTATCTTAGCTGATATTTTCTCTAGTGATATTTGCACTAGATCTATTATTCATATCATGCTACTTCTTCCTACATTCATTTGCATAATGCCCATATTTTTTACAATAATAACATTGGACATTGGATTTTTCATACCTTTGTCCTTGAGCATGATGTTGTCCACATTGTTGACTGCTGCCTTGGCCTTGGTTCTGATTTGGATTGTTTCCTCTTCCTTGAGCATTTGCTGGACTGTTTCTTCCACCTTTATTTTGGCTTCTACCTCTTCCTCTCTTGTTTCCTCTGCGTTGACCTCTTCCTCTTCCAAAGGACATTTGGGTCTTAAAGGCTTTCTCTAGAGATGAGTTTTCATTTCTACTCAATCTTTGTTCATGTGTTACTAGTGATGCATGTAGTTCATCAAATGAGAAATTTGTGAGATCCTTTGTCTCTTCTATGGTGGTGACAATCACATCGAACTTTGAGGGTAGAACTCTCAATAGTTTCTCCACAATCCTCCCTTTTTCAAGAATCTCTCCATGTGACCTTATCTGTGTGACCAGACCAATCACTTGTGTGAAGAATGAGTCAATATTGTCTGACTCCTTCATGCATAGATTCTCAAAATCTCTCCTCAACAATTGTATTTTTGTTGTCTTCACTTTCTCCATGCCTTGATAGGCTATCTTGAGAGTTTTCCATGCTTCTTTGGAGGTCTCGGCTGCTGCTATCCTTGGAAATACACTCTCATGCACTGCTTGATATAAGAAGAGGAGGGCTTTAGAATCCTTCTTCTTATAGCTCTTCAACCGTTCTTTCTCTGCCTCAGTTAAATTATTAAACTCATTTTCATCTGCTGGTTCTTCAAAACCATCCTCAACAAATTCCCATAAGTCTTGTGAGGCAAACAGGGCTTTCATGGTTATTGCCCAATAGTCATAGTTTTTCCCATTAAATTGTGGGAGTTGGGTATTACAGATACCCCTGCTAGTGCTGGAGCGAGCCATTCTAGCACTCTAAACTATGCTTCAAATACTTGACTGTGTATTTAAAAATCATTGAGTGTCTTCAACAGCAGCACAAAAAACAAACTTGAGAAATACCTTTGATTCTTTTTTGACTTAGTCTTCACATTGCTGGAGAAGCTACTGCAACAGAAATCCTTCCTTCAACTTCTTTGACACCTTCAAAGAGCCTGGACAAGCTCTAATACCATGTTGGAAATTTCTGGTAATTTCAAACAAAATTTGAATAGAGAATGATGCTCTGTTTATCCCAGGAAACTAAAAATTATTTGTTGAAGAACAGAGTTTTCCACACATACACAAAAAAATTGTATTCATTAATCAAAACTACTATTGTTACAAATTTCTTCCTCCAACAGAGGGATTTCACCACGACTGCTTCAAATGCAGTTCCAAAACAAAAAGAATTTACTATCTCTTCAGAAAATAAAATCAACACTGTTGTGCATTTCAAAACAAAAATACTCTGTCTCCTCTCTGAGAAATACTCTGTCTCTGCTTGCACAAAATTATGTTTCTCATCTAGGATATGGGCCCATGCTTCACTTCCAAAAACATGAAATTGACTTACATCTGGTTTAATTGAGCTCCATGCTTCTTCTGGAGTGATATTCTTTAAAACCTTAGTAGGAGTGTAGTTTATTATTTAATTTGCATAGTTAATTGCTTCTGCCCAAAAATTAAGACTAAGTCCTTTAGATTGAAGCATACAATTAGCCATTTCCTTTAAGGTGTGATTCTTCCTTTCAGCTACACCATTTTATTGTGGAGTATATGGAATAGTATGTTGCATTTGAATTCCATTCTCAATGCAAAATTTGATGAATATTTTGTTAACATATTCTCTGCCATTATTAGATCTTAGCTTAAGAATTTGGTGTCCAGATTGTTTTTCAAAAAAGGCCTTAAAGGCCAAGAACATGTTAAATACTTCACTCTTGAATTTTAAGAAGTATACCCAAGTGCTTGTAGAGAAATCATCAATGAAAGTTAAGAAATACTTGTAGCCAAAGAATGAAACAACTGGAAGTGGACCACATAAATCACTATGCACAAGCTGTAAAGGGGTTGAGGTGTGCCAAGAGGCACATTTTTCAAAACTATCCTGATGATGTTTTCTGAGTACACATCCAGATTAAACACCATCTCTGCAAGATACCATTGGAAGACCTGTCACCATATTTTCTTTACATAGATTCTTAAGGGAGTGATAGCTTAAGTGACCAAATCGCTCATGCCAAAGTTTGTTCACTTCATCATTATGAGCAATAAATACCGAGGGAAGATTTGATGACCCAAAGTTGTTAAACTTATACAACCTTATAGAATCATCAGCAATGCCAGTAGCTAAAATCTATCTAGGATCTCTTAGGTCCTTAATTACAATATCGTGAGGTGAAAATTTAACAATTTTACCTTCACCTGAATGAGTTATCTGATATACAGATAGAAGGTTGCAAGATAAGGTTGGAACACATAATACATCATTAAACTTACCATTGTCTATATGAACAGTTCTAGTCCCTACAACACTAAGAGATCTATCATCACCAACATATATATTTTTGGTGTTACAATCATTTAAAGAATAAAACATGGCTTTCTTTTTTTCCATGTGATAAAAAGCTACAAAATCAATAAGCCACTCATGAGAATTAGAAGAAAAAGATACATTTAGTGCATATCCAAACTGAGATGTTTGACAACCACATGCAGAAAGTGTTATTCCTGAAGATGAAGTTGAAGTTGAAGAGTGCTCCAAATGGATGTTATGCTTCTTCATTACTGCTTCCAAGGCTTCTATCTTCTTAAAGCATTTGGATTCTAAGTGGCCATTTCGATTACAAAAGTGGCAATGTCTATTAGTCTTCTTCCCTTTGTTTTTATTTGCCTTATCATTTTGAGACTGAAATTGCTTAGGACCCTTGTTTGGTTTAGGACCATTCTTTTTAGAATACAACCTTTTAGGATTCTTTGAATTTGGTTGCTGTTGGGCAGCTAAGGCTTTCTTAGAAGAGTTTCCAAGATTAAGAAGACCAAGGTGTAAGAGTTTTTCTTGTTCTCTTATTAAAGAATCACAAAAGGTATCAAAGGAAGGGGACTTGTAGTCTTGTCCTTGAGAAATGAAGGCTTCTCTTATAGAATGGAAGGTGGAAACAAACACAGAGTGGGCTAGTCCCAACTTAGTAAGAATGGAGTAGATAAGGTTACCATATTCTTTCTTAACCTTAACACCTTCCAATAGAAGTCTAAGGGTCTTGAACTTGGACAAAAAATCCTCAATGGAAGAAAAATTATTGGGGTCCAATGTAAGAAACTCAATTTCGAGTTAATGGGCTCTAAATTCATTTTTAATTCCAAAAACTTTAGTGATCTATTTCATTGCTTTATTAGGAGTGTCAAGTTCTGTGATATGATATCTAAGGTCTGGAGAAATAGACATCTCTATCAACCCATGTGCTTGATCTTTCCTATTTTCCCATTTGGCTGCCTTATCTTCATCTTTCAGTTTCGTTTCTTAGCCTGAGGCTATTCTGTAAAGACCTTTACTTCGAAGTAAATCCACAATGTAGGACTACCATTGGAAGTAATTGGTGCTATCATGAATAACTTGGCATGGACTTTCCATTTTAACAGAAATTGAAGCTATAAATGCTGAAACTAAGTGTTCCAATGGAACGATCTCGAAAAATTAGGCTGATTAAAAAAAACAGCTTTCGTATGAAGACGTTATGGCTTTTTGAAGAAAAGTTGCAGATGCCGACAAAGTGAGGGAATGTGCGGAAATGAATGATAATGTTATATTTTAAAAAATCCACCCCCTTTCCAAATGTAAACTAATTAGCTCACTTTAAAAAAAAATTTATATCACTCACTTTTATAAATAAGTGAAAGTCACTTTTACAATGGTACTTTATAAGCTACCCATTAAATTGTAACTTAAATAAAAGATAAAGAGACTTTAGAATTATAAGTGACTCGCTTTTTATAATGGGTGATAACACTTTTACATAAAGTAACTTTAAAACATAAGTTACATGTGTTTTTTGAAAAGTAACTCAACAAAAAGAAAGACTTGAACTCAAGACATCTATTCTCATAAAGTAACTTTAGACCAAGTGAGCTAGTTTAAAAGGTTAGTAATTTTTAGAAAAGAGGAAGTGAGTTTTTTTTTTGTAAGTCACCTAACCTTCAAAGTGCGTGCTTACTTGAGAAAGTTTCTTTTTGCCTACGAAACAAAAACCACAAAACCCAAAACACACATAGAAAAAAAACAAACCTTATGGTCTGAAGTTAGCTTTACTCGAAAGCTAGCAATTTTCCTCAATGTTTCTGATTTTCCGAGATCACACTAAGGCGCGGCAAAAAACAACATACGCATGTGAAAATAAATTCCTTTATTTTTTTGATTTGCCCAGATCACACAGAGTCACAGGGCAAAGAGCATACATAGAAATGAAAGGTGTAGGTCTGGTAATAAAAAACAAAGAGATAAATAAACCGAAATAAAGAGAGAGAAAATAACTAGAAACTACAAATAAACACTGTATACCTCCACATCTTAAAAATGACGTAGCTAGGGCTATTGGAAAACTTTTCGCATGAAACGAAAGGGGTTCCTCACTAGAACAGATGCTCCTAACACAATAGAGCAGTCCTCTCGGCCCGAAAGCAGTTAGAAACAATAGATCTAGGAAACGACAGTTAGATGCAGTTCTATCGGCTTCAGATTTGGATCACCAACGGATGCGGCCCTCAACTTGGCTCTGATACCATGTAGGAATTTACAGGATAAGTTCCTCAAACGGAACACCAAAGGACACCGCTCACAAACAGATCACAGATCAATACACCAGTATTCTTGATGCGGTTAAAACCCTCAAAGAGGGAAACAGTCCACGACCTTCAAGAAATTTATTAATGAAAGAATGAAAATTTTCATAAGCTTCTCTCATGAACTGTTACCCTACAAATGACCCTCCTTGCTCTTTAAATAGACATCATGGACCAATCAAGTGTTAAGCCACGGATCAAGTGTCGGTAATACCGAGGAGAGAATGAACCGTCGGATTGTAAGTTACAAAAGTACATAGTAAAGAAACACACTTTACCTAACTCTACACTAGACCAAGTTATACTTAACTATTTCCTATGTGTCGGAATACCCTAACAAAATGCTGTTATCTTACAGATTGACCTCCAGAAGGCATATGACTCCTTATATTGGGGCTTTCTCCGGCTTGTCCTCAACGAAATCGGATTGCGACCCAGATGTGTTGATTGGATTATGGCTTGTGTGGATAATGTCAACTACGTTGTTATCATAAATGGGTATCCAACAAATTTTTTCCATGTTGGCCGAGGTCTTTGATAGGGATGCTCCCTCTTTCCACTACTAATCATCCTAGCGATGGATAGTTTAAGTTTTCATATTAAAAAAGCGGTTTTGGAGGACCAATTTGAGCCACTGAAGATGGGAAATCACATCAACATTTCTCATAATCTCTTTGTCGATGAAATTCTCATCATGGGTATGCTCTGTCGTTTTTCTTGGTTATGTCTCTTTCACATTTTCAGTAGATTTGCTAATGCTTTTGGCTTGCATATAAATGTTAACAAATCTGTCTTATATCATGGACAATGTGACTTGGAGACTATTTCATATATCAAAGGTTTATTTGGCATTGAGGCAATGCCAATACAAAATGGTTTGAAATACCTTGAATATCATATCAAACCCTCTTGCTACAGAATTGTTGATTGGTAATGTCAACTTCTACTATGAAGCACCTCGGCATCTACCATACAGGAACTCACGATACAATCATATGGTCGGGAAAGATGGCATCTGATAATATCATTGTGGCTGACACATACTCTACCCTTTCCAATTTGGCCACTAGACAAGGGGAGCACCAAATTTTATATGCATTTTGGAAAAAAAAAATCCAATTAAAATTATCATCTTCACATGGTTGGTCTACCACAACAGAAATCTTGTATGGGAGAATCTGCAAAAAAGGCAGTGGCACGGTCTAGGGATGTGCACTATTTGTAAAAATGATGCCAAAAACAACAATCATATTTTTCTTCATTGCCAGTATACTGTTCAGGTATGGAAAAAGCTATCTTCCCTCATTAGTTTCTTGTATATTCACCATAATTGCATTGGGACTCTCTAATATGGTGGAGTCCTCATAAATCTTCCTGGAGAGCCATCCCACTTTTCCTTTTTTGGGCAATCTAGAACTCGCAAAATAGGTACGTTTTCCAGAACTCTCCAGAGGATTTCTTTTCAGTTGTTGAAAGAATCATCACTAATCTCTTTGTATATTCTACTCATCTCCATGCGCTAATAACAGACCACACAAGAAAATCAATATACAGCTCCTATATCCAATGGGGTTTTTTGATGGGGCAGCGCAAAGGAATTCATGTGCATGTGGTTTTTGGATTGCTACGTCTGCTGATTTGTCTTACAAGGTCTATTGGAATGGAGGTTACAGTATGAACACAAAGGTAGAAGCTTTAGCTCTATGGGGACTCTTATGGTTCAACAAATTTCTTGATAATCCCTATTTATATATTTATGGAGATTCAAAGATCATCATTGATCACGTCTTGGCGAAGGCCTCCATAATTAATCCCATGCTATAGGAATGGCTGGAGCGGATTGAACTTCTATGGCAGCTCCATGGCGGCTCCACAATCTAGCATATTGGCATGAACCTGAACAAGAAAGCTGATAGACTGTCTAAAAATGGATTACTGGGGTTGACCGGCAAATGGTACCTAGAAATCACTTGGGAACAAAATATTTTTGATATGGTGGTTTTCCTATTTCCTGGTTAAATCTCTAGATCTGTCCTCACTCCTTTATGTAAAATTTTGTGTATGTCTTTTATCTAGTTCTACTATTGTCCATTGAGGACATGGGGCATAAGATACACTGTTTTCCATTGAGGAAATGGGGCATACAGCCTCGACTGCATGATTTGATAATATGGTTTATTACAAGTAGCTTAGAACTTTTGAAAATATTATGTCTTTCTGTAGCTATGATCATCTTTTGTGAGCATTTAGCACGTGATTTAGATTACACCACATGCCCCTAATATTGAGATTGGAAAATCTCTAATCACATACATTCTGCAAATGTTGATATAAATGTAAACTTGTCACATAATTTTATCTGATAATATAATATCCTACTTTCTTTCTTTCTTCCTGAAAAAGAATATCAGAGAAAGAATATTCCCTGATTATGAATCTTAACAATCCACTCAAACAAAATATAAATTCACCTAAAGGCTTAATTATTTTTAATAACATTTTACGGAAAATTTATTAAGTTTTGTGATAGTGCTTTGAACTCGTCACGCCTTTTCAAGTAAATATTAGTGACTTTTAAGTAAATATTTGTGGATGGTGCCATCTTTGGAAAATTTCGATAAGCTATTTTCAATACAAGACAAACAAGATGCCATCTATGTTGA
Organism: Pinus taeda; assembly: GCA_000404065.3. Taxonomy (NCBI): domain Eukaryota; kingdom Viridiplantae; phylum Streptophyta; class Pinopsida; order Pinales; family Pinaceae; genus Pinus; species Pinus taeda. Next base: position 83,281 of record APFE030464147.1, on the reverse strand, counting down.
ATCTACCAAATTCTTCAAATTTCTAACGCTCCTGTACTGGGCGAAGATAAAGAAGCCGACACTGGAACAACGTACCATGTGCCTTGTCCCATAAAAATTACGAGCATTTGTTCATTTTTTCCCTCTCAGTTCCTTTCTCGTAGCCTCGAATTCAACGGGCGCATCCCTTATCATCGCCTCCTCTCACGCTTTAAGTTCATCAATTACAATTGCTGCTCAAATCTCCCTAATCTATGCTGAGCTTTTGACTTCCCAGCACTCAGGATTATTGCTACACACGGTTCATTTGACAACACCCAACGAATAAAACGGTCTAATCTTTTAGGATTTTAATTTTAGTCATCGTCGCATCCGTATTCACATGGTGTTCACTAAATATAAAAGGACGGGTGGGCCTTGCATGACGGAAATAATTTTAATGAGTGACAAATATGCATCTGCAAAAACAAATTAGTTGACAATTGATTTAAATTGAAAACCGATAAACTCACTACAGTTCTAAAGGTCTTATAAATATGCGCTATTTTTCCATTTTCTTAACGGGCATTGCATTGCAGAGGCTTTCAGCCCAGCGTAGTATAAGCTTTTATGCTTTCTACCTTCGGTTCAGAAATGAGGAAGATGACGCTCTGTTTCGCTTATGACGTAGTTTGCCTAATGTTTATATGCTCTGTAATCGCTCTTGGTGCAAATCTCAATCAATATAAGTTAGTAGAAGAAGAAGGTGATTGGCAGCCAGCCACCGCTACATGGTATGGCAGTCCAAACGGAGACGGAAGCGAGGGTAAAGGCAATGTTAAGTTCTTTATTTAGGCCGATAGTTGTTTATTATATTATTTCTAAATTAATTTTTAAATATTGAAGTTTCTAGTATTCAATCTACTAAACCGCACCAGCATATTCGAACACGTGAAGGTTGTTTGTGCTATTTTTTATATTATTTATCTCCTGAGCTTTCAGAGTCATTCAAGGATATGAACGTGCGAGAGAAAAAATAAAATTAATCCATTGTAACAGGTGGGGCATGTGGATATGGTAGCCTGGTGAAACAGATCCCTTTCCAATCAAAAATAGCTGCAGGAAGTCCTGCCCTCTTCAAAGACGGGAAAGGATGCGGAGCATGCTATCAGGTCTGTTTCGGTATTTATAAAGTTTCATGACTTCTTGATGAAAAGTTAGCTTATTGTATGTTTCATGTAACCAGGTAAAGTGCACCGGGAATGGATTATGCTCTCATAGCGGGGTGACGGTGGTTATTACAGATGAATGTCCTGGTGGAATCTGCTCAGGTTCTGGCAAAATCCACTTTGATCTCAGTGGTACTGCGTTCAGCGACATGGCATCTCCTGGTACATCTTCGGATCTGCTTAACGCTGGAGTCGTCTCTATTTTGTTCCAACGGTACTCATCTACCCGTACTCGGTCGTAAATTACAGGACTTGCAGAGTTGAAATCCTTTACGATGTTTGTATCATTTTTATTTGATTACTCCACCTTTCCTTTCTGATGTTATTGTATAGTGTGCCTTGCGAGTATCCGGGGAAGAATATTGCATTCCACGTCAACGAAGGTGCAACTACTTACTGGTTCGCTGTACTTATCGAATACGAAGATGGAGATGGCGATCTTGGAGCAGTCGATCTAAAGCAGGTTTGTCATTATAAATATTACTTCGATTGTACTCCTGTGTAGCAATATATCGTTGCAAATAAATTAATGTTTATATGCTCATGTATGCAGGCAAACTCTGATACATGGCAAGGAATGCAACAGACGTGGGGTGCAAATTGGTGTTTGAATAGCGGCCCTTTACAAGCTCCATTCTCTATTCGCTTGCAATCTCTTTCAACTGGAAAAACGCTTACTGCAAATAACGTTATTCCACAAAATTGGCAACCCAGTGCTACGTACAGGTCATTTGTCAACTATGACTAATAGTCTCATTGTACGGAGCTTATAGTCTGAATAACTTGTGAAAAATTGTGTCGTGGTGAACATTGATAGAACTCTACTACGCGTTCACTTTTATAAGGTTAAGTAATATCTAAATATTACCCAAAAATTGAGTCTACTCTACTTGTGGAGATAGACTCAAAAATCTTTAGGGCAGTCAGTTTTATGGTTGTATTAGGGAGATGCATTTCAATATCAACTATATGTTTCGATGTCGTCGAAGCTCATATTTCTTAGTTCTGTCAATTTTAACTACTAAATGTTTTTTATGCTCGAATTATATTGTCTATTTCCATTTATATGTACAGACGTTTAGACTTTGATTCGTGAGAATAGATTGATATTTTCTTTGTTTCTCACTTGAAGATATCTGCGCTAACTTTACCTCGGCTTAGTAACAGATCCCTTTCCATTTTACATTCTTACAAATATGTAAATAAGTTCTCCAATTCTGTGCCATTGACCTCCGTGACTGCTGTTCTCCAATTCTGTGCCATTGACCTCCGTGACTGCTACACCTTGATTGGCCAGTCATATGGACGGGAAAATTTGTATGGACATGGTGATGCTGCATATTCCCTGACGCTATGACACTATTTACACACTTATATATGGGGGTCTGCACAAAAGTTTGAGAGTAGCTTGAGAGTCGAAGTTTCCTAATTTCAGTATATTTTTTTATGGAAATTTTGGAAATTAAAAATTTGGGTTATAGTTGTTTCAAAAATTTGGGGAGTTTTAGAAAATTTTAAGAATTTAGATGTTTTAAATTTTTTTAATAAGATTGAATCAAATCCACCAGAGCAATTAAAACACTCCCATAATAAAATTTCTTAAAAAATTGTCACAAGAAATTTGCGTTCCGGCCAAAGTTGATTATTCTCACTATTAATAAAAATTACGATGATAAAAATAATGATGATCATTTTTTCAATGAGCGTCGTGTAATGTTGCTTTTAATAGTTTTCTACCATATAAATAAATGCTTTTAATAGTTTTCTACCATATAAATAAATGGGAAAATTTTTAAATAATTTCTTAACATCAAGTAATTTTTGAGAGATTCTTAACCGTAAATCACATAAGATTTCATAATTTCCTAACATTCCATAAATCATATTCATTTCACGATACATAACCACCATTCTTTTTTATTATATACATAAAAAAAATTGAAATCTGTAACATTCTTGACATTGATAAATTTTCTGATTAATCACATTGTAAGGATTGAATCTTTACAATGTGATTAATCCAAAAGATTGTTCTCTACATTATGGATCACAAAAGTCTTAGATCTAACATTCCTTACATTTCATAAAGTATATTCATTTTAATACACTAACCATCATCATCATAAAGATTACAAGATCACAAAAATGACCGACAAATCAAGTTAAACTAAATAAATCATAATAATATAAAACATCCAGGCGATGTTTGTTATATATTATATAAGTCATTATTAGGTTTT
>APFE030464147.1:14127-66830 GCA_000404065.3 Pinus taeda | reverse complement strand
GATTAATATTATAAACCCTAATATTAATATATCAAATATAACATTAATATTATAAATGCTAAGAATATAAACCCTAATATATTATTATACATTTTGGTGATTAATATTCTAAACTCAAGGGATTAACAAACCAAAGTATTATTTATATTATAAATCGAAAGGATTAATAAACCCAAATGATTAATAATATTATAAACTCTAGAGGTTATTGATATTATAAACTTAAGGGATTACAAACCCAAAGGATTAATAAACCCAAGGGATTGATAAAATCAAGGGATTGTAAACCTAAGGGGTTCATACTAAACCATCAGATTAATATTGTAAAGCCTAGGATTAATATTAAACCTAGGAATATAAATAGAATATAATGAACCTTATTATTAATAATTTAAAATCATATTATTAAACAACGCTACTATAAATTATAAACCCAATACTAAATCCTAATATTATAAACACATTTTTAAAAACTTGAACATTATAAACTTTATTATTAAACTCGAATTTTGTAATGTTGCAATATGACATTGAATAAATTACAATGTAATGTAACATTGCGACAATGATTGTTAGAATGATTGTGGCATTAATACAATGATTGTCTCAATGTAGTGCTGAATATATAATTTTACATTCAAATGTCACAATATTAAACCCTAATAAAAAACTCTAACATTATAAAACCCAAGGATTATAAACCCTAGGATTAATACTATAAACCCTAGGATTAATATTATATACCCTATTATTATAAACCTTTAGATTATAAACCCTACTATTAATATTATAGACCTAAGGGATTAATAAACCTAAATCTTAATATTATAAACCCTAATATTAAATATGAGTGTTATAAATTATAAATCCAATATTAAACCCTAATATTATAAACCAAATATTAAAGACCTGAATATTATAAATCATAATATTAAACCCCAACTTTGTAATGACACAATGTGATGTTTAATAAATTGCAATGTAATTCTAACAATGCTACAATGATTGTTAGAATGATTGTCGTATTGAGACAATGTTTGTGAGAATGCAATGTTGGATAGAGTTTTGTACCATTCCTATTTCATAATATTAAACACTAATACAAAACCTTAACATTATAAAACCCAATATAATAAACCCTAATATTATTAATATAAACCCTAAGATTATAAACCATAAGTTTAATATATTAAACCCTAAGATTATAAACCGTAGGATTAATATTATAAACCCCAAGATTAATATTATTAACCCTCCAAAATAAGCCTCCATGGTCAGCCATGGCCATCCATTATGGTTCATTATAGGCCACTAATAGATAAACCATGATTCGTGAGGTAAGTATGGTTCACCATGGTATTCATGTTGACAATAGTTGACCATGTCAACAATAGTCAACCATAACTAACATGTATTAATCCATAAATATTATAAACCCTAACATAGTCAAACACATTTATCCCTTAGGGCTATAATATTAATCCCTTGGGTTTAAATATTAATAAGCCATTGGGTTTATTAATCCACTACATTTATAATATTAATTGCAAGGGTTTATAATTACGCCATAAGGCATTCCTTTGGAATGACCTCCCCTCCTTTCTTAGTTGTCTTCCTTATGCCTTTTTAATCTTATGTTAGACAATTTAAATGTCTTCTACCTTTGGATCAATCATGTATGCAGCCTTAATTAACTAACTCATTAATTTGTGCTAGTCATAGATTCTATAACTCCAATATTGTCACATCACCCAAAAAATACAGTATTTCACCTACAATATTGGCATTGTTCACATTGAACAACTAAGAATTGTGGGATCCTAGAGCCTTCCAGGGAATGACTACCCTTGCTAGCTGCCATTTTGAGCTATTCTTCCTCTAGAGTCTAGAAATTTTGCATCTTTCAACTAGGGTTAGTCTCAAAATGGATGAGGGTGTTTGTCTTAGTAGAGAAATGGGATGTTGTTCAAGATTCCTTGGTTGTGGCTAAGAGACACAACATGATCCCCTAATTTATTTTTCCTTTTATGGTATTTAAATTTCATATGATTTTGAACCCTACTTATTTCTTACAACTGATGTTTACTCTTGTCGTTATTCATAGCTTCATTACCAAAGTCTCCCAAATTTTCCTTACCAGTAAGATGATGATGTTAATCACTTTTGCAAGGACATCATCTAATGCAGGCTATTATTGTTCGAAATTTTAGGAGCATGCCCATTCCGATGTTTTCCCCCTGTAACCCATCCAAAAACAATAAGTTTATTTAACTCCTTTTACTCCGTGAATTATTACACTATGTTCTTTGTAGAGTGGGTGTTAACTATATTCTTTTCGAATTAATTTATTTATTCCTTTTGCTTCTATTATGAGAATTTTTAATCTATCTGAGGTTTCCCAAGCAAGGAGAAACCTTGATGCATTGATTCCAACACTCACTTCAAACAAAAAAGGCCTCAGTTAGGTCTCTTTATTGTTTTTTACTTTAGTACAGTGTCTTGTACTATGTAATTAGGGTATTTGACACCAAAACCCAATATTTGTCTCCCTCACTAAGGTCTTTGTTCGTGAAATTCTCTTAACTGAAAGAGAAATAGTGGTTGTTCCCTAATTTTGTGTTCCATGAATAACATGGCCGAAAACACACTCTTTCATTATAGATTCGAACCTGGATTCCTGGAGCATCAAACCTTTCAGTTAGGTATAACTGATTTATTATAGTTAGAGTCTACTCATGCAACCTATGTTGTTGTCATTCTTGAACTAAAGGTAAATTTGTTGTCAGAAATTATACTGAGAGGGGGGGTGAATCAGTATTATCAAGTCAATTATTTTTCAATCCATATACATATTTGTATACGCTACTTTAGTTAGATAAACCAGTGTATATACACAACTTCGGTTAAATAAAACAGTGTATAACTCACATGTAATTAATTATTCTTCAGATGTTAATCTTAAATCTGTGTGTCAGAACCATATATCAATCAGGAACAGAAAAATAGTGCAGACATTCACACACAAGAACACAAGATATAAGGTGGAAACCCAATGTGGGTGAAAACTACCTACTGCAATTTGTCTCTATCTTCTTTTAATTAGAAACTTCTTTTTGCAATGTTTCTGTACTGGTGCAGTCTTATGCCAGTACGCAGGCTGCTACCTGCAGAAGGCTACAACCTTATCTCGTTCTCCAGCTTCACATGGAAGGGAGCTACAACCCCCTTTAGCTCTTGTACTAGCTGAGGTACTAGTACGTAGGATACTACCTCCAGAAGGGTACAACCCTCTCTTTTCTTCCAAGGACCACATTTCATAAATTTTCAGACTGGATCCATGAATAACATCAATCATACATCAGGTATATCTACAACATTCAATCTCCTTTGTACAACCCAATATAGAATCAGCCAAACACTTCTCAGAATGCCGTAACCAGAAAATAGTAACAGTAACCAGACACCAACTCTGAACCTAGAACACTGCAGCAATAAACAGAAGCAACAAAAGCAAATTTCATGAAATGTACGCTACTCCACTATGCAGAAATTTGAATACATACATAGTTGTATCTATGCCAACCAGCGTATACGCTCACTGAACCTACGTGTATATGTGCCTCTAATGTGCAGAACCTGCGTACAGATCTATACAAGGCAATTTTTCTCTTTTCAAGTTTCAGACATCAAATATACCTAGTTTATCAGATTTAGAGACCTAATCATGCGCCAAATATAACAGATCAATAACCATACAATGATACTACCATTTAAGCCTTAAGGTCTTGATTCATCAATAGAACTTATCCATCTTTTAGAACTCAGGTTCCTTGTTGGATCAGATTCAGCAATGCACCATAACCAATCACAGTGTTCGATATCTTTCTCTTCTTCAGATATTCAATGCTTGAATCGATACCATTGCCAAATGATCTCCTTCCCTTTTTATAGTCTTAGGCCTTTCTTAACCATGGTCCAAAACCATTGAAAACCAATACGGGGGACCCAATACCAAGGTTCAATACTTTGTATGCAATACCAAGGACCAAAACCATAGGTTCAAATATGTCGGACTAAATACCATGGACCAAAAATAAACTTTCCCACATGTACGCAATTTTCTCTGCATGAAAGTGTGTGTATACATATACACACCTTTTGATCTGTGATCCTGTGTATATACACAACTTTGCGAAGAGGAACTTGGGTATACCTCATTTTCTTTCATTCTGATAGCCTGAACTGTTGATCTGACATTTGAGTGAGTTGCCATCAAGGACAACACATGTACCATAGTGCCAAACCTGTGTCATAATGCCAACAATCTCCCCCTTTGGACTTTATGGCAACCCTAAGTCGCTCAAATCCATTCTCCCCCTTTGACATCAAGGGCAAAGGGTTATGCTCCCCCTGAGTTTGTGTTGAATTTTCTACTCTGCTGTGTTGTCAAAGTTCCCCCTGGCTGTAGGCAAGATGTGCAAGAAGATGTTCTACACGAGAAACATGAATTTATATACTATAAAGGACCTTCCTACCACCAAAGACTCATACATCCATCTCCCAACCAAGTGGGAATTGACCAAAAATTTACACATGATAAAGACAAAAACCTTACTTCATTCATCCCAGGCATAGTGGGGAAACTAAGATAGGTCGTTACATGACCTTGATAAGAAAAGAAAAGAAATACATGACATAGAGAGCAAGTATATGTCAATCATCATTCAGACCAACAATTATTTTCTACAACAACTATCATTAGCAGCATCTGTCAATCATCATTCAGACCAGCAACCATGTTCTCCCTCTACACCTGTTCCACTTGAAAACAAAACAACTGTGAAATTGAACCAAGATCTTCTAAGATAATGCCAAAAATGCATTATTAGAAGAACATATGCTCCCCCTGAACCTGTGCCAGATCATCTCTGTTAGACACATTACAAACTCTTTTCATCCTGAGTCTGGCCCCACTACTTTCTTCAAACCAGAATGTACACGACTGCACCCACAGAAACTTGCGTATATACGCGGACTACCGACCTAAAACTAGCATACAACCATTAATATCTAAAAACATACAAGATTCAATAGCAAGATGATGCATCAACTACCCCCAGCTTCTGTCTGAGGTATTCAAATGTCTCCCTGGGCAGTGGTTTGGTGAGTATATCAACAACTTGTTCCTTAGATGAAACATACTCCAACTTGACCTTTTGTTCAAGCACCTATTCCCGGAGAAAGTGATACTTGATAGGTATGTGCTTAGTCTTTGAATGCATGACAAGATTCTTTGAAATACTAATTGCACTTGTATTATCACAGAAAATTGAAATAGGTGGAGTGCAAGTGATTTGAATATCTTGCAATGCTTGCATCATCCAAAGGAGTTGTGTGCAGCAAGATGCAGCAGCTACATATTCTGCTTCAGTTGTAGATAATGCAATGGAACTTTGTTTCTTGCTGAACCAAGATACTAATCTAGGACCCATGAAGAATGCACCACCACTAATGCTTTTCCTGTCATCCATGCTTCCTGCCTAATCTGCATATGTATAAGCATGAAGTGTGAGATCTGTATCTCTAGGATACCATAAACCATAGTTTTGAGTCCCTTGAAGATACTTGAAAATTCTCTTTATGGCCTGAAGATGAGTTTCCTTTGGGTTTACCTAAAACCTTCCAACTATCCCTAATGCATGCATAATGTCTCGTTGGGTACCTATTACATAGAGCAGACTGCCAACCATGGATCTATAGGTTTGTTGATGTACAACTGCTGATTCATCATTTGTACTGAGGCTGCATCTTGTTACCACAGGGGTACATACTGGTTTCGAATCCTCCATCCCATATTCCTTCAAGATCTGCTTAAGATACTTGGTTTGTGATAGAAAAATACCGTCTTTGTTTTGTTGAACTTGTAAACCAAGAAAATATGTGAGCTCACCAAGTAGAGACATTTCAAATTCTCTTTGCATCACCAAGGCAAAGTTTTGACTCATGTCTTCCTCATTGCTACCAAAAATGATATCATCAACATACACAACAAGTATTAGCAATTTATCCTTGTCAATTTTTATATATAGATTGCTATCTGTTGATCCTTTTGAAAAACCTTGTTGATGAAGGTACTTACCTAATCAATAATACCAAGCTCTTGGAGCCTGTTTAAGATCATAGAGAGCCTTTTTGAGTCTACATACAAGTTTTGGATCATTTCCGAGCATAAACCCATCTGGTTGCTCAATATATACTTCTTCATCCAAGTCTCCATTCAGAAAGGCAGATTTCACGTCCATTCGAAATACTTTGAACTTCTGAAAGCTAGAGAGAGCAAGGAACATTCTTATAGCCTCAAGTCTAGCAACTGGTGCAAAAGTTTCTTCAAAGTCTACCCCTTTTTGTTGCACATATCCTTTACAAACAAGTCTTGCCTTGTTTCTAACCACATCTCCATTTTCATTCAGCTTATTTTTGAAAATCCATTTTGTCCCTATGACATTCTTATATTTTGGTCTAGGAACCAATTCCCAAGTGTTATTCTTTTCAATTTGTTCAAGTTATTTCTCCATGGCCTTGACCCAACATTCATCTTTGCATGTTTTTTTTACATTTTGTGGTTTGGTGGATGAGAGCAATGCTAGATAGCTTGAAGCTTCTGAAATGGTTCTTCTTGTTTGAACACCTGCCTCTTTCTGTCCCAAAATTCGAGTTTCTAGATGATTCTTCTGAACGTATCTAGATGGAGTCTTTTCTTCTATCCTTATCTATTCTTCAGGTGCCTCATGGGTTTCTTCTTCATCATGAATCTGATTTGATGTTGAAGGATAGTCCTCATCATCTTCGATATTTTTAGATTTTACTTGCCTAGGAGTGTTTCCTTCTTCATAAACCACTACATCAATACTTTCAACAATTTTTCCAAGTCTTTTATTGTAACACTTATATGATTTGTTGTGGGGAGAGTAGCCAAGTAGAATGCCTTCATCTGCTCTAGGTTCAAACTCATCAGTCTTGTTAATGTAGCATTTGCTTCCAAAACTTTTGTAGTATTTTACCATGGGTGTCTTACCATACCAAAGTTCACGAGGAGTCTGAATGTTGTTTACTCTGACGTTTATCTTGTTAAGAATAGTAATTGCAGCAAATGCGGCTTCACCCCAGAAGGTTACGGGAGTTCTAGATTCATCCAACATAGCACGAGCCATTTGTTGAACCGTTGTGTTCATCCTTTCCACTACTCCATTTTATTGAGGAGTCCTTGCATCAAAAAATTCCCTTCTTATTCGATGTTCTTCACAAAAATCGAAAAATTCATCTGAGGTAAATTCCCCTCCTCGATCTGACCTGAGGCATTTGATTCTGCGATCTGATTCATTTTCCACGAAGGCTTTGAATGATTTGAACTTTTTGAAAGCTTCATCTTTATGCTTCATAAGTCCTATCCAACACATCCTGGAAAAGTCGTCAATAAACAATATAAAGTATTCTTCTCCTCGAGGTGACCTTTTCCTAGTTGGACCACATACATCAGTATGGAAAAGTTCAAGTGGCCTGCTAGCTGATCCTTCCTTTTCAGGGAAATTAGCTCTGGTTTGTTTACCAAACTAACATTATTTGCATATTGTATTGTCTGGAACTCTAATGTCAAGGAGATCACGAACCGCCTGATATTTGCATGCTTTCCTTATCTGAGAGAAGCTAAGATGCCCCAATATTCTGTGCCATAGCCAATGTTCATCATTCTTACTTAGATAGAATTGTTGTTCTCCTTCTTTGAATATGTATAAATTATTTGGAGTTCTTATGCCTTTGATCACTGTTTTTCCTGTGTCAAGCTCACGAACAATACATCCATTTGACGGAAATATTACCTCAGTTCCTTGATCGCACATTTGACTGACACTCAATAGATTATGCTTTAAGCCATCAACATACATAACATTTCCAGCTTTGACCTTCTTTTTCAAACAAGTAGAACCTTTACCTTTTATGAATGCAGGGGTGTCATTTCCAAATGAGACCTTCTTTTCCCTTTCTAAGGCAGTATATGACTGAAGTTTTTCTTTATCACCTGCCATATGTTTCGAGCATCCACCGTTAATGTACCATTGACTTTCCTGTCCTTCCACATATAAGGCTATCCCACATCTTTCTGGTTGCAGTTCTTTCTTTTTCCATGTTTTGGGACTCAATGAAGCTGGCTCCTTCTGAGTTGTTTGCCGAAACCTACTCCAGCATTCAGAATCTTCATGACCGAAGTTGTTACAAATAGAACATTCTATTTCATTTTCAAGAGTAGAAAAGTTATTGTAGGTCCTTTTCATGATCCCAGTCATACTATTTTGTTTTTGAGCATCCCTAGTCATGATAGTCTTGCAGGCAACACATTGAGCAGCTTTATGACCAAGTTTATGACAAGAGAAACATTGGCCATTGAAGAAATTCCTGCAATTATCAAACCTACCAACAAAATGACTGTAGTTTCCATTGACATCCATTCTTGAGCCAGAATGATTTACCTATGGTCAATTGAAGCTTCTGTTCATCCTTGAAGTAGATTTGCCTCGATTTACTTGGTAATATTTGTTCATTCTTGATCAAATATTCTTTTCCTCTAAACAGATTTTAAGTTTAGAAATTTCTTCGTCAATACCTTCTTCATTTATAGCATCCAAGAAGTCATTATCTTCAAAAGCCATCAAAAGTCTATCATCATTGCCTTGTTCATCTTCATCACTATTTGAATGTCCATCACTATCTTCATGAGTATAATAGCTCTTCTTACTTACATTCTGTTTTCTGTTCCATCTAACTGGTTCCTTACCTTTATCTTTATGAGGACACTTTGCAGCATAGTGACCGACTCTTCCACAAGCAAAGCATTTGAAAGGCAGCTTACCTCTGAATCTTCTAGTTCCCCATTGAAGGTTCTTAACAAAGTTTGATTCTTCTTCTTCTTCAAACATATATCCTGACTCATTGTAATCTCCTTTTCCTGAGGCTTTGAATGCGGTTTCTCTCCTGTCTGATGGTCCCCCTTTTCTCATTTCGTAAGCAATTAGAATTCCGTGCAGCTGAGACATGGTAAGACTCTGTAGATTTTGTTTTTCTTTTATGGAAGAAACTTTTGAATCAAACTTAAAGGACAAAGATCTTAGAACCTTTTCAACCAAAAAAACTTCTTTTACTTCTTCACCCAAGTTTTTCATACAATTTACAATCTCATATGTACGTAGGAAATAGTTAGCCACACTTTCATCATTGTGCATTCTGAGACTTTCAGATTGAATTCTAAGAGTTTGTAGTTTTGCTCGTTTTACCTGCTCGTCTCCTTCATAGCTCACAGCGATCTTGCCCCATATTTCTTTTGCAGTTTTAAGTTGCATAACCTTGACAAATTTTGATTGAGATATACTACCTAACAGAGTATTGAAAACCTTTGCATTTGTTTCATACTGCTTCTTACCAGCCATATTTGTAGGAGTTGCTGATGGAAATGTATATCCTGTTTCCACAATATCCCAAACTTCTATGCCAAGATATTGAAGATAGGTTGTGGTTCTTACCTTCCAATAGACGAAGTTGCTCCCATCAAAAATTGGTGGCCAGATGGATGCCTCTCTTTCGTAGTTGCTCATGATGATAGATCTTCCTTCAAGTAGTCAAGCTTCTTCTTCTGAAGGAACTGCTCTGATTCCAATTGTTGGAAATAATACTGAGAGGGGGGGGTGAATCAGTATTATCAAGTCAATTATTTTTCAATTCATATACAAATTTGTATACGCTACTTTAGTTAGATAAGCCAACGTATATACGCAACTTCGGTTAAATAAAACAGTGTATAACTCACAGGCTTGTAATTTAATTATTCTTCGGATGTTAATCTTAAATCTGTGTGTCAGAACCATATATCAATCAGGAACAGAAAAATAGTGCAAACAGTCACATGCAAGAACACAAGATATAAGGTGGAAACCCAATGTGGGTGAAAACCACCTGCTGCAAATTGTCTCTATCTTCTTTTAATTAGAAACTTCTTTTTACAATATTTCTGTACTGGTGCAGTCTTATACCAGTACGCAGGCTGCTACCTTTAGAAGGCTACAACCTTCTCTCGTTCTCCAGCTTCACCTGGAAGGGAGCTACAACCCCCTTTAGCTCTTGTAGTAGCTGAGGTACTAGTATGCAGGCTGCTACCTATAGAAGGCTACAACCTTCTCTTTTCTTCCAGGGACCACATTTCATAAATTTTCAGACTGAATCATGAATAACACCAATCATACATCAGGTATATCTACAACATTCAATATCCTTTGTAAAACCCAATATAGAATCAACCAAACACTTCTCAGAATGCCGTAACCAGAAAATAGTAACAGTAACTAGACATCTATTTTGAACCCAAAACACTACAGTAATAAACAAAAGCAGCTAAAGCAAATTTCATGAAACGTACGCTACTTCACTATGTAGAAACCTGCGTACATACGCACCTGTATCTATGCCAACCAGCATATATGTTGTATTGCTTCGCTAAACTTGTGTGTATACGCGCCTCTGATGTGCGAAACCTGCGTACAGATCTAAACAAGGCAATTTTTCTCTTTTCAAGTTTCAGACATCAAATATACCTAGTTTATCAGATTTAGAGACCTAATCATTCGCCAAATATAACAGATCAAAAACCATACAATGATACTACCATTTAAGCCTTAAGGTCTTGATTCATCGATAGAACTTATCCATCTTTTAGTACTCAGGTTCCTTCTTGGATCAGATTCAACAATGCACCATAACCAATCACAGTGTTCCTGATCTTTCTCTTCTTCAAATATTCAATGCTTGAATCAATACCTTTGCCAAATGATCTCCTTCCCATTTTATAGTCTTAGGCCTTTCTTAACCATGGTCCAAAACCATTGAAAACCAATACTAGGGACCCAATACCAGGGTTCAATACTTTGTATGCAATAAGAAGGACCAAAACCATAGGTTCAAATATGTCGGACTAAATACCATGGACCAAACATAAACTTTCCCACATGTACGTGCTTTTCTCTGCATGAAAGTGCGTGTATACATATACATGCATTTTGATTCATGTCCCCGTGTATATACACAACTTTGCTAAGAGGACCTACGTATACCTCATTTTCTTTCATTCTGATAGCCTGAACTGTTGATCCGACATTTGAGTGACTTGCCATCAAGGACAAAACATGTACCATAGTGCCAAACCTGTGTCATAATGCCAACATTTGTTTGAGTGCTTCTCTCCAAAACTTAGCATTTCAAATATAAACATGAAGATTGATCATGCATTGGGATGTTCTTACAACAAACGAGAAGTGAACACATGATCGAGAAGGATGTTTTGAATGTTAAGGTTGCATTTGCTTCTATCTTGGAAATAGTCATTTCCCTTTCTTGAATGATCATAAATAGTTTGATTTTGTGAAATGTGATTATCCTTAACTCATGCTCAAGTATTTCTATTTGTTGAAGACTAAATTAGTTTAGAATAAATTCATCAAAGAGTTTCGATTGTTACAAGTGGAAGTTTTGGATGTCTACAGAAAGGCACAATAAGGGAGATAGAACAAAGATCAAGTTTATGTCATAAAAAATATTTCCTCTTGTTAACTTTGTACAACTTTTATTATTCACTATATGAAACAAGACAACATTATTATGTTTTTACAATGCAAGTGTTGTACTTGGTGACTTTAAAATATATGTGGAGAAGGCTTGAACACAAATTACTTATCTGCATATGTCCTTTTCTGATATCTAGCATGCGTTATTGATGGAAGCTCAATGTGCTATAAATATCTCCCCTTTAGAATTGGAGCATCATTTTGATAAGGTGTCCCATTTGACATTATCAATATTGAATATGTATGAAATATTCATTTGGACATAATATTATGTAAAGGATATATGACCTTTACCCCTTTTTTATTGAAATTCATTTGGTAATTTTGCATTTAGGCTAAAAGGGAGAGTTCTATGTTTTTCCCATCTAGGCAGTTTAATATGCATGCATGGAGTGAGTTGCTAAATATGCAAGACCATGCTTTAGAAGAAACTTTCATACCCATTCTTCAAGATGAAACTGAGAATAATGCATTTGTTAAGATGCTCTTAACTGCAATAGAACAAGAGGAACAATGATTCCCAAATATATCAGATTTTCAAGTCATGAAGCTTATAATAATAATTTTTAGTTAGATAATGTATTCATATGTATCTAACAATCCATAGTAATTTTATCCTTTCTCACCTATATGACAATGTGTGTACGTTTTTCAGTAAGTAACGATTCTAATATTTTCCTGTTAATTCTAATAGACTATGTTTTTCCTATCAATCACAGTTCCCATGTCCAAGGACAAATTTCTTATACACTTCTATAAATCATGCACTCATTGCGCATATACCAAAAGTGGAATGTGAGAATGCCAACAATATTACCTCATGTTTTTAAGCGTTAATGTTTCTTCTAGTTTCTCTTCCATTTCCAAAGTTGCTACTAAAAATTTAGACTCGTCAATGATGATTACTTAATACATTCCACTATTTGATAAAGGAACTTGATATCTAGAAAAAAAAATTGTGAGTGCATATACATTGTGAAACATGGATTCTAGCCATAGATTATTCATTTTCATGGCATCATTGTGCCAAGTAATTCAACAATCTACCTTTTTTGTACTTGTATTGTTAAGAGAGATGTCCATGTTAACTTCAAAGTGATTCAGTCCTACATCCTTGTGAAATGTTATTGAGCCAAAGGCATTTTCCTTATTTTTTGTAAGAAAGTTTGCAGTGTCATTGTTTGCATGGTTCAAACCCTAAGTCTTCATGAATTGACAATAGTTCCTATTTTTCATATTCAATATTGACCATCCTATGCACAATTAATTTTATGCCTTACAACTAGATATGAAGTATGCTATTTTATTATGCATTCATATATTGATATTATTTAGGCCACATATTCTCTAATATTTTAACATGTGCATTTTCTAGAACATTTCTTTGCAAGTGTCAGCAAGTTGTTACTAATTGTTCATCGTCAATAACATTAGGCAGTGCTACTAAATTCTTCATATTCAATCTTCAAAAGGAAACATCCCTCCTCCTTAGGCAGTGTGGCTTGATATAGATCACCTAATCAGGGTAGCAAGAAAGGATGTGGCACTAATAGCGTTAGGAGGACCTCAACAAATATTTCTTGTGACTTTATCAAATATTTCTTTGAGATATCTAATGTTGTGTAAAATATTCTTTTGATGGCTACATTCAGATGAAAGGTGATCGATTTAAATGAGAAATGAGTTATGGTTGCTTGATGCCAAAATAAAAAAGTGATAAGCTATAATTTTTATGTGCCATAAGTGAAAAGCTACAATATTCCTATACAACATGCTAGCAGACTTAACATTATGGACTACATATTTCTTTGCATAGTAGAAAGAACTTGAGTTCTAAATTGTCTTGTTTTATAGTTATACAACTAGAGATTTTGTATTTACATTTACTAATATTATAACAAACATCGGTAAGTCTTATGCCTCTCTAGTTCATACGTAGCCAAATTATGAGAGGTTTTCTAAGGTAATGTGTTGACTTTCATCTTCCAAGAAAGATCTTAAAAAGTAATCTCTCAAGAGAGACACTCTACCAAGTTTTGAAGGAAAAAAAAATGCATATTATTATTAAATTCAAGTAATATGACAACTTTCATTCGCCAAGGATGGATGTTTCAGGCAATATGATGACTCTCATGCCCAAGGAACATATTCACGATCATCTAGGAGCACCACTTGTCAATTTTAAAAGTAAATAAATTTAAGGCTTTTTTGAGTCAGGTTTGATTCTCCTGGCTAGAAATAAAATCCTTTATACCCTTTTATCGTAAGTTACATACCGATAAAAGTATATTTAAGTATCTACTACATAGTGAATCTTGGCATCATGTGCAGACTGTTACATCTAGGACCCTACCCTTAAAAATTAAGTAGCGTTCTTATCTACCATCAAAATAATGCATTTATAGCCTAAATGGTTATCTCAAGGTGTTGTTGCAAATGTTGTTGGGAATTTGGATTAATCTGTTCCAGTAGGTGTTTGGTTCCTATATTTCTACGTGATCCACACTAGCCTTATCTGATAGGTTTTCCAGGGATGCCATCCACAAATGTGGAGAAGCAACCTTTGGAGTTCCCCTTGAGGTTTTTATTGGAAAATAAATAATGCATTTCTTTGTGGAATGGTTTTGGTTATGTACAAGTTGTCATATATATAATTTATTTGTTTCTTTCTGGATAAATGTACTTGACCTTCGACAATTTTGCGTTCTTAATTCTTTGTTCTTGTATAACATTAAAATAATACATTTCTTCTTGGGAATGACTTTGGTTTCCTTCAAGTGGACAGTCGACATTATTATAATTAGATACATGTAATTGAGCTTAAAAAAATTTTAGTTATTCATCTTTGAAATTGCCTCTACCTTGCTTGGTGACTTGAACTCTGTTGTTGAAATATGTTAGTGTTGCAATCCCAAATTAGATGCTTATACAACGTCAAAAATATTTTTTGACGATTTTTGAAACACCAGAAACAAAACATAGATTTGGAAAGTGCTAATTTTAAAATCATCTAGACATGGGTGATGTATGCACATAAAACCTCCTAATGAATCTAAAAATTATCTCCTATGGATTCTATCCTAAAATGGAGGGTGAAAAGTGCAGATTCAAATATATGCAACTTCTAAAGGGGTCAACTTAATGGAGGAGAATATCTCATTAGAGATTTTAGTACAAGTACCAATTAGTATGCCAAATTAGGGAGTCATATATTACCTCTAAGTGGTTTCAAAACTTATGCACCAGTTGAAGAATAATTCAATCCAAGATAATAGGTGGGGAAACCCTGTAGGGAGACATGAAAGTCAGTGTCAACCTTAGTATTAGTATTTGTTGGAGTTGTGCTTATTTTTTCCCTAAAATTAGAGATAATTGAAATTTTAATATAACCTATAATGAATATAGTTTAGGCAGGACAACTCTGATATTCTCTATCCTCTTCAACTATAATATTACACAATAGTATATGCATTCTGATTCTCCATAATAGAGTGATGTATAAATCATATTAGCATATAGAAAAATTTATCATCTGAATGGTGAGTGGGTTAAGGTTAAGATGTTGAAGAAAAATACCACAAAAAGAGAGAATGTTATAAAATCTCAATCTATTTATTCACTCGATGTTATAAAATATTCATTATTTCTTCACTTTTGGTATTTTTTTTCCATTTTTTAAGCAATTGGGTTGTTGGGTTATACCATCATGTAGGTAGTATTCTTATTCCTAGGTTTCACATACTTTTGTTTTTGGAATTCTTTCCACCCACCTTTATTTTGAATTCTCCTAAACCACTACAACAAAACGACATGATTAGCATCCCTTTTTGCTTCTTTTTTGCATCTAGAGACCATTTTTTGTGCTATTTGAATCCATTTACCAAATATGGTGCAAAATTTGAAGAAAAATTTGAACCAGTTTTTGCACCAAGCCTTGCACCAAGTTTAGCACCAAGTGTTGCACCCGGTCTTGCATGAGGTCTTGCGTCAAGTTTGGCACATAATTTTTATTTCTCCTACTTTTGCATCCTCTATTGCATCCACATTTTGTTACAGTTTCATCAACTTTTGGATCATTTTCTGCACCCTCTTTTGCATAATTTTTTGCATCCATTTTTGCATCCCCTTTTGCACCAAGTTTTGTGTCAAGGTTTGTATTTAGTTTTCAATCCACTTTTGTTGCATCCATATTTTCATCCTCGTTTGCATCGATTATTTTGTCCACTATTGCATCCACTTTTGTTGTGCCACAATTTGCACCTAGTTTGGAACCTACCTTTGCACCCACCTTTTCTTCTAATTTTACATCCACGTTTGCATCCTCATTTTCATCTATGTTTGCATCTATTTTTCTGTCCATTTTTTATCCACTTTTACGTTAAGTTTTGCATCGAGTTTTAAGTTTGATTTTGCATCTACTTTTGCATCAACTTCTATTGCATCCACTTTTTCATCCAGTATTGTACCCATGTTTATGTCTACTTTTGTATCCATTTTTGAATTTTTTTTCGCACCAAAGTTTTCTTCTTTTTTTGTATCTATCATTGCATGCACTTTTACATCGACTTTTGTTTTGCCATAGTTTTTGTCATTTTTTGTACCTACTCTTGAAGCCGTGTTTTCTTATACTATTGCATCGATGTTTGCATTGAAATTTGCATCAAATATTGCCTCTTTTTGCATCCACTTTTGTGTCAGTTTTATGCATGGGGTTTTGTATCTTATTTTGTATCCACTTTTTCATCTACTTTTGTTGCATCCATTTTTTCATCCAATTTGTTGTCCATTGTTGCACCCATGTTTGCGTTCAGTTTTGCATCCCTTTTTTCATACTGTTTTGCATCCATGTTTGCATCTTCATTTATTTCTTTTGTTGTAGCCACTTTTTCATTCATATTTTTTGAGCCACAATTTCTTCCATGTTTTTCATATATCATTGCACCCATATTTTCTTCCACTTTTGCATCCACATTTGAATCCTCTTTTTTTTCCAAGTTTTAATCGAATATTGTGTATGTTTTTATGTCCCCCTTTGCATTGACTTTTATGTCATATTTTGCATCTTATTTTGCACCTACCTTTGCATTTACTTTTGTTGCATCCACTTTTGCATCTAATTTTGTTTCCATTATTTCACCCATGCTTGTGTCCATTTTTACATTCCTTTTTACATCTTATTATGCATCCAAGTTTTCATCCTTTTTGCATTGAAGTTTGTCTCCATTGTTTCACCACAATTTGTGCCAAGTTTTTCACCTATTATTGCTCCCATATTTACTTCCACTTTTGAATCTTCATTTCCATCCAAGATTGCATGACTATTTCATCTAATTTTCTTCTCATGGTCAAGTTTACCATTTCTTCACATAACATAATGGTCAAAGGTTCACCCCCACTAGGACAATGACCTACATTTCCACCTTGTGGAGGTGCAATATTTACAACAATCATGATTTGGCATTGTTGCTGAGGTGGGAAAGGATTGTTCAACACAATAGGTTGTGTGGTGGGATTTCACTAAGTATTGTTCTCATTGATCTCATCCAAATGTCAAAATGGATGTTTCATATGGCCCCTAACAAAAATATTATGTGGGAACTTTAGCTTTCGCTCTTTCTTGCTCATGGAATTGGTGCTTAGGGCTTATTGTTCTTTCTGCTCATTCAAAATAGTTTTCTTGTTCTTGTTCTTTTTACTGCCTGGATATTGTGGTATACCTAGTTCTGTGGATTGAACCAAGTTAATGGTGGTTGTTTGGGCATAAGTTTTAGTTTTCTTGGTTTCACATGTAGTCAACGCAGGAATATGAGAAATACTTAACTAGTTTAACCTCCCAACCAATTGAATATAACCCATTATTGAAAATTAGAAGAGTTTGATTCTTCCACCGTGATTAGTTCTTTGCTACTACCTTGCGCATAGCCTAGATATGTAGGAAAGCCCAAACAATCTTCAATTTGATTCAAGTGCTTCTTTAGGTTCTTCATGGAAAGTTGTAACTCATGGAACAAGAGGAAAAGTTCCTCCTTGGCCTCATTGTGATCCAGCAATATAGTATCCATTAGAATTTTCAAATGCTAGTAGATATCAACAATATACATGTATTAGTTGTATCTTCCTCTGGTGTGCGTTGTGTTAAGCACCCAATATGCTACCTCTTTAGCCACATCGATATCTATCAAACATTTATGCTTTCCTACAATGTCATGTTTCACTGTCATTATTTTTTCATGAATATTGAGTGTGTGTGGATGCAATACAAAGGTGTTAAAGTTTAAACTTTCTATTAGGCTCAAAAGCATTGTTTTATGTAGTGGGCCACTCTACATAGGCTTTGAGTGCATCAACAATGCATTGTAAGCTTAAATCAATGATAACACAAGCTTACTAAAATATGAATGTTTGCTTAAGAGATGGAAGTGAAGGGTAATGGAAGCCAAGGAGGAGAGAACTTGGGAGATGAGGGATTTTCTCAAGGATGGATTTAGAGAAGAACTTAAAGGAGAAGGATTGTTCCTTATCTAAAAATATATCTCCAAAGCAAAGTAGAACCTAACCAACCCCAACTATAATAGTCCAAGTGAGGGTTTTAAAGTTGACATGACAAAAAAGAAAAAAGAAAAAAATGTAACTGATGCTCAGGGGATGCATTGGGAGAGAACAGTAGAAATAAAGGAAAAAACAAAGGGTAGCAAATTATCCATTATACAGTGTTAAAGTAGTATC
This sequence comes from Pinus taeda, assembly GCA_000404065.3. NCBI lineage: Eukaryota > Viridiplantae > Streptophyta > Pinopsida > Pinales > Pinaceae > Pinus > Pinus taeda. The sequence continues at coordinate 48,441 of APFE030464147.1, read as the reverse complement.
CCTAAAGAAAAAATTCTATCGTATTATTTCAGTTGATGAACAATGGCCCTTGAATTCTAATAATATAATACATTACAAGGCCTTCTAGCTTGAATTAACATCTACCTTGTGCAAATTATGACTTGATCTTGGAGAAAATGGCCACACCTACAAATTATGATTGTTCTGCATAGGTTTATAGGTTGATAATGAAACCAATGATGGCTCTAGAAATACATAACCCAATAACATAACTAATATTAATTTCAACTCAGTTGCAACCATTAAACCAATACTAGTTCTAGAGGGATTTGACACCAAATTGGAGTGATGTCAAACAATCCTCCAAGCAACTTCATGATGGCTTGTTAATGAAATTAGGGAGGGTGCATGGTCACATCCTCATATGTGAGTTCTTGATGGGATGATGTCCATGCACTCTCTGACTTGGCATGTCTTAGTCATTCCATAGAGGGGAGATTCATATTTGTAAGTATGATATTTCAAAACTTTAAATTTAAATTTAGTTAATAAACATATAATAACCTAATACTTACAATAAACTCTTTTTCTAAGCATGTGCACACTCCCTGTTTATATACTTTATGCTATGCATATTACATTAAAAGGTTAAATAAAAATAGTAATAAGCCATGTCTAAAAAAATCTCTTTACATGTATGTAGTTATATGTATTATAATGATTATAATAAAATTAGCAATAAGAATTTTATAGATAGAGATGTCAAATTTATATATAATATAAATAGTATTAAAAATAACAAGCTTATGTCCATCTTAGTTACTAATCTATTAAGTATCGATAGGGATCACATCTTTCAACATTTTCTCAAAATTTTCACTCAAAATGAGTTTTCATCTCAAGAAATTTGATCCCTCTCAGCACTTGATACAACCAACATATATATATATATCTTAATTGCAAATCTATCAAGTGTCGAGAGGGATCAAATCTCTAAAGATGAAAATCTTTTCTTAAGTTTTTCACTCAAAAAGAGGTTTACATCACTAGGGGTTCAATCCTTCTCTATGCTTGGTAGATTCAGTGTAAAGAAAAATATTTTTATCAATGCAATCTCCTTCTTTATTTCACAAATATAGAATAACCTAAATTAATATTAATTTTTCCCTACTCTACTTCTATAATTTAGAAAAATAGAATATATCTTAAACCTAAATTAATTCAAATTTTTGTATTTTAGAGAATGAGAATGTACCTTCAACCTAAATTAATCCAAGAATGAAAAATCATGATGATATCGAAATTAAATATTAATGTAATCCAGAATATTTTTTAAGTGAATGACTTCTTCGAATTAATCACCACAATATTTTGGGGTCAATGTTCCAAACTCATCATCATGACATAGATGGAGGAAATAAATAATGCAAAAATGGTTGAATTCAATGGAAAAATCAAATAAAAAATAAAGTCAACATTAATTAGTCCAAAACCCATAAAATAAAATGAAGTTATTTAAACATATATAAACATAAAAAAAAAACATAAGGAAAAATATAAATATTTATAAAGATGAATGTATTAAAAGTATATTATTAGAAGTTATTATTCAAAGCAAGAACATTCTTTTTTAATTTTTTAATTTGAATGAAAATAAGTTATGAAAAGTCTTATAAATATGGCTAAATTTATAGGGTTAATGGTATTAAATTAGATATTATATATACCAAAAGTTAAAAGAAAAGTTAACTTTAATTAGTCCAAAGACTAGCAAGACAATAAATTATTTAAACAAATAAAAAGAATAAATACATTTTTTTCTTATAAATATAAATATAATAAATTATTAGAAACCATTATTAAAAACAAAAGCATTTTTTAAATTGAATGAAAATAAGGTTATTAGTAGTTCTATAAATAAGGCTTAAGTAGTGGGGTTAATATATATAACCAAATTGGAAATAAATTTATATTATGTATTAAAAATAGAAAAACTAATTTTTTTAATTAAATAATTAATAATTATATTTTCTCGAGATTCTCTTTTTCCCTCATTTATTTATTTATTCTTGAATTTCCTTAGATTATGGTTTTTTCCTCATTTGTTAAATTTCCTTCCTACTCTCCTTTTTCCCTCCTTAGATATCTATAGACTCTCCCAATATATCTAGGTTTTTATTTTTGTGGAATGTATATATCCATTTGCTACATCTAGTTCACCAATACAAATATTTGCTACGTCTAGTTCACTCATACAGAGATTTGTTACATCTAGTTCGCTCATACAGGGTTTGATAGATCAAGTTTGCTAATACAGATATTTGCTAGAAGGGTTTGCTAAGATCTAGTTCACATATACAGATGTTTCCTAGATCAAGTTTTGCTGATACAGGAGTTTTATAGATCTAATTTGATGATACAAGTGATTTCTATAGCTAATTCATTGTCATATGGGCTTTAGATATATGGTTTTTATTGTTCTCGAATGCTTACATCCATAGCTAACACAAGCATTTTAGATAGTGGATTTTTATTGTTCTGGAATGGATATATCCATAACTAGATCTATTTACCTAATATACAAGTTTTGATAATGTGGGTATACCAGCAATACTACATGGGTTTGGATTAAAAAAAAAATGTTGTGAGATTCATATATCCATAGCTAGATCTACAACTCGGTTGCATGGGATTTTTATAATGCAGGTCTAACAAAAATAAGAGCTCCATAACTCAGAAGAAAAATAAGCATTATGGTTTGAGTACCAAGTTTTATTCACTTACTCCAGTTAATTCCAAGAATAAAGTGTTTTTATTGTTGTGAAATGTATATGTCCATAGTAGTTATAGAACCATCCCATCTATATTGAATGGCTAGATATCTATTATTAAAACTATCACCATGGTATATGCTAATCCATATCATTTTGACATAACTAATACAAGTGTTTTAATAATGGAGGTCCATCCAATGGATTCACACATGAGAAATATAGATTCACAATGGAGGGGTGAGGCATGCGTAATTTTAATGTTATGCTTTTATATTTCCATTGTTCAAAGCTACATCATTAGAATTTGTGAGTGGCCTCTCCTGTTGTGTAAGGATATGTGCATGTTGAGGCCTTTCTATATCCCACCCCCTCCATATATCTACTATACATTGCATTCATACCCCTAGTGTATTCCATGTGTCACTTCTACTACGTTCTTTTCATCTCCTCTATTGGTTACCTCTCTTGTTTCCTCTCCTCTGACTCCTGTATTTGAGGCTTCAATACTAATGACAATAGTAGAAACAATCTTGAATCCTACATCTGAGGCATCACCACCACACGAAATAGTACAAACATCCATAGCAGCTGCAGCCACTCTCTGTTGTCAAGTTGTAGTTTTGAAAGGTCAAACATTAGGCGTGGATCATCTAAAGCATATGGAAACCTTTGAACTCTCCTCCATATCTTAGGTATTTTAAAATACCTCTAACCTTATGTATATGATATCGTCTAAACAATATGGAAACCTTTGGACTTTTCTCCATATCTTAGCTATTTTACAAGGTCACTAACCTTATGTATATGATACCAACAATGTTTGGCTACAAAATTGATATATATGATACCAACAATGTTTGGCTAGAAAATTGATATATATGATACCAACAATGTTTGGCTACAAAATTGATATATATGATACCAACAATGTTTGGCTACAAAATTGATATATATGATACCAATGATGTTTGGTTACAAAATTTATGAATATGATACTCCCACTTGTATGTTCGACCTTTCATTTGTTGAATAATGGTGTGATCAAGGCTCATAGCCTCACTACTTTTCTCACAACATAACACTACATTATAAAATTAAATTTTATATGCCTATGTACATTTTGAAAATTATCAACTTTATTTTGATGGAGAACTATTATGTATGATTATACTATTATCTTTGGATTGATTTTTTGAATTTACCTTACAATAATGATGTTCATGAAATATTTTTATCTGGCAATCACACATTTGAATTTTTGTTGATTTGATTAGAGACGACGATGATATTTTTAGTATTATCTTGTTACTTTATAAATGTGTTGAAAATTGTCAATGTTTTTTTATGGAGAGTTATTATGTATAATGACATTACTATTTATGTATGGATGTGGTGAATTTACCTTAGAATAATGATATATGTGATAGGTGTTGATTTGGTAGTCATATATGTTTATTGAAAATTGCCAATGATTTTTTTATGGAGAATTATTATATATGATGATATTGTTATTTCTTGGATGGATGTTTTCAATTTCCTTCAAATTTACTTACAAACCTTATGTTGAGAACAATCTTTCAGATTAATCACATTGTAAGGGTTGGGTCGACGTTTTGAACCAACTAATGTGGTTCATCCTCAAGAGGAACCACATTAGTTGGTTAGAAACATTGACCCAATCCTTACAATGTGATTAACATGAAATACTTTTCTCTACATTATGTATCACAAAAGTCTTAGATCTAACACAAACCTTATGTTATCAATTTTAATTGTGATATCTAATTTAATTATGTCTAGAAATAGTAATATATCTCACTATGTAATTTAAATTAGTAAAATGAACCCATAAAGGGGGTCATAAATGTAATGAAAAGTAAACTCTAAACAAGAAGCCAAATGTGGATGTAATCATGGATGTAAAAATGTAAGTAGAATTGGATTTTAAACTATGCATCAAGACAAGAAGAAAACAAGGAAAAGAAGAGGATTTTAAACTAGAAGTGAAAAAAGTTGCAACACTAGACATAGAAGGGAAAAAAGAAGCGCATAAAAAAGGATACCAAGATGGAAACAAAGACACAGAAATGGACACTAAGCTAGGTGAAAAAAGTGAAACACAACTAGACAAAAAATTGAATGCAAAAGGGGATTCCAAGTTGGGTGCTAAAAAGAAACAAAAAAGGATGCAAATTTAGACGCCAAATGAGCATGCAAAGACTGGTGTAAAATTGGGATGAAAAATTGAGCTAAAAAAATGGTGAAACAAAGGACAACATATTGGATGCCAAAAATGATGCATAACTAGATGAAAATTTAGACTTAAACCTAGGTGGAAAATGAGATGCAAATGTGGACACAAAATGAAGAAGAAAAAATGATAAAAATTTGGATGTTGGAAAGGATGTAGAATTAGACACCAAAAAGGATGCAAAAAATTGTGCAAAAATAGGCACAAACGATGGTGCAAAACTAGATAAAAAATAGATACAAAATTAGAAGCAAAAACTGGCGTAAGACTAGATGAAAAAATTGGCACAAACTAGATGCAAAAAAGGAATTAAATTACATGAAAAATATGGTGTAAAACTTGATGCAAATGATGGCATAAAACTGGAAGCAAAGAATGGCATAAAATAGGAAGAAATAAATGATGAAAAAACATATGCAAAAAATGGCATGAAACTAGGAGTAAAACCTGTCGTGAAACCAAAGGCAAATCCTGATACAAAATCTGATGTAAAAGAGGATGCAAAATATGGTGTAAAAAAGAATGAAAAATTTGGCGCAAAAAAGGACACTTTAAAAATTGTACAATAGAGGCAGTTTTAGTCCCAGACTACTCATCATAACTAGGAAAAAAATTCACTAAAATCCGGTGCTAAATATGGCACAAATTGCATGTTTTATTGTAGTGAACATATCAATGACTATATTCAACATGTCGAAAATTTAAGTTGATGCGGATGAATTTTTTTTTTTCCATAGAATAGCGAGTAACATTATCGTAATGTTCATTAGATTCTTGTCTTATTTTATTTGATGTCTTCTTCTTTATTTGTTTTTTATTCACAACTCAATCCTAGGGGACTCTTTATTGGTATGTTGATAATTACAAGATTGGATGTCTCTATTATGTTCCAGCTCCTTGGGATGTTGTTGTCTTTCTACATGAGTTAGATGATGCCAAATGTATTGACCTTTCTTTTTCTTTATTTACTATTGTTCGATGTAAACACAACATGGATTCACCATTCTTTCTGAACTTGAAAACATATGTCTCTATCACTGATAATGTCATTTGTAAAGGGCCATTGCTGTTGGACAGTTGGCATTGTCTGGATGGCTAGTGGTTGCAAGTGTGTTAGAATTAATGTCAATTAGATCAACATGGAGGTTTGTGGCAGTATATTCTTAAGGGAAGTCCTATAGTTGCTATAGTCTCTAGTAGAGAATCACCATAGTAGTAGGCTTATCGGAGAAGCCATAAAATGATGACTATGATGGTTGGGAGTCCAAGTTTGCATGCACAAGAGAAGGGTTAAGTTGCGAAGAAAAATAGAATGTTTGCAGCCCATTCTCTAGTAGAAAATGGGCTCAAAGCCTATATCATACCTTCTCCTCTAGAAAGTTCTGTAAAAGAGCTTTCCAACAATATGTGGAAGTCCATGAATGGCCATTGTGATCAAAATTTATTGACTGTTGAAGTTAGTCCTAAGTAGGTCAAAATATCGGAGTAGGCATCATATCAGAGGTTGGAACATCAAACCTTAACAATTTATTTTCTTGTCAGTTTATTTACAAGAGACTCGAGAGGAATAGCGCTGAATTTCGGGATCCGATATCACGAGGATGAATGAGGGCAATAGGTGAAAATTTGTAAGGTTGAAATATCGAAAGTCAAACCTCAAAGCAGGCAGATATCAAAGGTTAGATATTTCATAAAATCAGAGTTTCGTAAGTCCTTATAATGACAATTCTTTCAAAGCATCGCGGTTGTGAGAAATGATATTTACAAGGGATTTCAATGAAAAACCAAAAGACCAATGGAATATTTCTCTCTCCTCCTATAGGACACGTGGAAATAGATGATTTCCCCTTAGAAGCCAACGAGGCAGATGACATCAACATGATGTGGCAGTATGGAGGACACGTGGAAATCAGATTTGACATTTTGGGTTGCCTAATAGGGAAAATTCGTGTGACATGTGTCACCACTAAGTAGAATCCATGTGACAATAATGGCATTAGCATCATGTCAACTCAGAGGTCAAAATTTTAGAGGTCACTATTTCATAACTCCTCCGTAAATGTAATTTGAAAAAGTTGCGATGGAGGGAGCTTTCGATGTTGGATGGCACATGGTCGAGGGAGATCCAAAGGAAAAAGGGTGCAGAGAAGGCTAAGCAGCTAAGTTCTATGGAGATATATCAAAGATCAAATATTTCATAACTCCTCTGAAATTGGATTGTGGAAAAGTTCTGATCCTATAAAGTGCCTTTGATAATTGGTGGTGCTCGATTGTGGAAGCCCAAAAGAACCAGGGGAGAGAGTGATAACATAGGGTGATAGGCCCCCATTAGGAGCCTAAATTCCTTAGCACCTAAATTTTATGTCATTGGTAATAACACCTAGTCCCATGGAGGAAAAATAAGAAGGGGCTAAGCAAAAGGGGCCAAAGGAAGATCAAAGACTTGCAATTTCGTAACATCATTTTAAATAAAAGTTACATAATATGAGAGCTCCAATATTTCAAGACAAAGGAGTATGAAGCCATGGGTCACAAGAAGTGGTCCTATGGAGGAAATGTGATAAAAGGTTAAGTAGAAGGAGTTAAAACCCAATCGAGATTTTGCGATTTAGTAAGGCCTTTTCAATAAAAGTTATGATATGCAAGGGCTATGTTATTGCAGTGCAGAGTAATAAAGGATGAATGAGTTAGCAGCTTGAGATTAGATGCACATAGAGGAGCTGGTTGATTAGGTTAATGGTGACTATAGAGATCATTGGGTCAAGGTGACAAGGACCATGATTTTCAGAGAAGAATAGTTGGGCTTCTCTCAAAGTTGAAAGGAATTCATCTCTAATCCTCCATGCATGTCTTATAAAAACAAATGAAGAAGAAAGTAGTCATGTAGAAGTACAAGCAAGCTCTGTGAGCCATGAATAAGCATGGGGAGTCTCAGTGGAGTTTGCAGGTCAACTGAGATTAAATTATCAACATGGATAATCACTTAGTGAGATGGTAAAGTGAACAAAGCCCATTATTATGTTGTTATACAATGACAAAATTTGTAAAAAGTGATGGAATAGAAGAATGGAGTGCCATGCCAGGAACAAAACTCGGGATTTTCATTGAGAAACTAGGGAATACAATATTGTTTTGTATGTGCTAATGAGAGTGGAGAATATTGTGTGAAATTTGAGTAACTGGCCCAAGTGTTGAACTAAAGAAGAGTGCTAAAGAGGGCTTTTGCAATAGAAGGTTGATAGTAGAGTATATGTGGTTGTGAGTGAAGGATAGGGTGAGGTTGTGTGAGGCTGAGAGAGCCTCCGGAATAGTAGTGGACTGAGCGCAGAAGCATGATATTGTAGTGAAGCAAATTGGTATTTCTCTGTATATGTAATTTGTATGAAAGGTATAACAATGGCTAGAGAAGGTGGTATCATGCATTCATAAGAGGTTGGTGCCTCTTGGCAAGGAGGTTCTTACTATCTTAAATGGTTTGGTGCCTCCTATGAGTGGATTCTCACAAACCAATTGATGTAATTAAGTAGGTCCTTAATTTACATCATAATAACAAACAAATTAGTGGTCTTTTCCCTTTGGTTTTCCACATCAAAATACCTCCGTCAATATATTTATGCTACTCATGTGATGGATTGCATGTACATGTGAATGCATTATCTTTTTTGTTATATTTATTGTGTATGAGAGCTCCCACAAGTAACCGACCATAGTGAAAAGAGATAAGGACTCATACTTAAAATTGAAAGAACTTCACTATTCCTCATTCAACCCCCCCCCCCTTCTCTCAGCAATTCCTTATTCCAACAATTGGTATCAAAGCCATGTTCCTTCAAGAAAAGTATAACCATTGGAAGGTAGATCCATAAGGAATTATGTCTAGGCAAGAGAGTCAAGTTGCTTACTCAAGAAAGATACCAGTCTTTGATGGGACAAACTATGAATTCTGTAAGGTTAGGATCGAATCATATCTTATGTCCGTAGGAGTATATGTTTGGAGCTTTATACTGGTATATTATGATGTCCTTGATGTCCCTCCCTCTGATGTAGATGATAAAAAATTGTATGGAAATAATGCTAAAGCCAAGAATGTCATTATCTTTGGCCTAAGTCAATCTAAACTCGTAAAGGTTATGTATTATAAGTATGCCAAGGAAGTGTGGGTGAAGCTCAATCAGAGTCATAAAGGAGATGAAAAAGTTAAGAATGCCAAACTCCAAACCTTTAGAATGAGTATTGAAAGTTTAAAAATGAGTGAAGAAGAAATCATAGCAAAATACTTCTTGAGAGTTGATGAAGTAACCAATATTATTAGAGGACTTGGTGAAGAATTCAAGGAAGATATGATTGTTCAAAAGGTCTTAAGATCACTACCCATGATATTTCATGAAAATGTCTCTACTATTGAAGAAATGACTAATTTAAAGGATCTCAAGATGGACCAGTTGATCGGTACTCTCACAACCTATGAGATGAGAGTAGGAAGAGTGAAGTTTGAACCCAAGGAGGAAATGTTTAAAGTGTCCAAGATGACCAAGGAGAAAAAGTATCATTAAGATTTCTACAACTGTGAGTCTGATCAGGAGCTAGCTCAGTTTTCTAGGAAACTGAATTGTGGCTCAGGAAAATATAAAGGGAACTTTCCCTTTAAATGCTTTGGCTGTGGGAGAGTTGGACATTTTTCGTCCAAGTGCCCTTAGCAAGAAAGGTCTAAAAAGGAAGATGATCATAAATTTAGAAACAAATCTTAGAAACATCAGAAGAAGATGTTCTATAAGAAGAAGGGTCTCTACTACAAATAGGATAGTTCAACACTAGAGAGAGACAATGAAAACTCTTCAGAAGATGATTCATATAAGTATTTACTTATGGCATTGCAGAGTCGAAGAAGAAAAACATTACTGACTCTAAAGAGAAAGAAGAAGAAGAAGAAGGAGTAGTGGATCTTGAAGGGGAACTCATCAGTGCTCTTGATGAGTGAAAGAAGGCAAGTAGAAATAAAAATCAGCTAAAAGAACAACTATAGCGTATTGAAGAAGATATGTACAACTCCAAAAATGAGGAGTTTGTTTATAAAAAAGAAAAAATTGAAGAATCCATTAAAATAATAGATATTTTATCGACTATACTAGAAGAGAAACAAGGAACATGCGAGAAACTAGAATAAGTGAACAAGAAATTAAAATAGGAGTTGTTTAAGGTAAAGAAGGAAACGATCTCAAAAGAATGCAAATATGAAATTCTTTCCTTGAAATTCAAACTATAAGAAGCTAAATGAAAGGAATAATTTCTTCAATATTTGATCCATGAATGGGAAGATAACTATCAGAGTCTCGAGGTAGAGGTCGTCTCTCTAAGAACACATCTTGAGAAAATGAATATTGAGAAATACATAAATGAAAAATTTGTAGAAGGAGCAAGAAATGTAGATCAAATTCTAAGTAGTCAGAGGTCTTCATGAAACAAAACAGGCATAGGATACTCCGGATCACAAGAATCTTATATGGGAAAGACGAATTTCAGGTCCATGAGATTTGAGGAACCTCAGAGCTATGAAAATTTGTATCAAGAAAGAATCAATGGAGACAAAAAGGGATCAATCCATAGAGGATCCCATTACTAGAATAATAACTCCATCTAGACCAAGGAACCACACCAGTGGAAAATGAATCAATCAACGAGACAATAGAGGTACCTTCATGCACAAAATCATGAACCCTCCAACATCAGGTACTCTCATTTATTTTATTGTCATTATTATAAATGTAACATCTTTGGACATAAGGATGTTTATTGTAGAAAAATCAAAGTTGAAAGAGATGAAAATTTCAGATACAATAAGTATCAGAATCTTAGATCTCAAAACTCTACTCTTAGAAATTCAAATGCCTTCTCTCCCGTAATGAATGATGTTGAATGTTTCAAATGTAATAATTTTTGGCATAAGGAAAGTGAGATCAGAAGAAATCTTGAGCATCCATCTAAGTATCAGAACACTTTGCAACCAGCTTCTCGAAAAGATAAGGAAAATTGGAAATGAAAATATGGAAAGAGAATGGAATGTGGACTTGCTCTATCATCACATAATAAAGAAAACAAATGGTATGTGGATAGTGGTTTCTCCAAGCATATGACTTGGGATAAGAGAAATTTGGGTTTCTCAAATAAAAGGACAGAGGGAACAATATCACCTTTAGCAACAATTCCCTAGCAAGACTTAACGGTAAGGGCATAGTCAGTCTTCATGAAAAGACTAAAGCCCAAAATCTATTTTATGTAGAAGGTCTCAAACATAATATGCTTAGTGTAAGTCAAATGTGTTATAATGGATTTAATGTGATCTTTTGATCCAAGGAATATGAGATATGAAATGAATAAAATGGAAAGATGGTGGGAAAAGTAGTCAGAACTCACAATAATGTATATGTATTTGATGAATCAAGAGTAAGGAGATATTTGAGGAAGTCGAATCAAGTCCAATTATAGCATAAGAGACTTGTTCATATGAATTTTGACAATATGATAAGAGTCAGTAAGTCGGAAGTTATAAGAGGTTTTTCAAGGCTGTCAAGGCTTGATAATTTGATTTGCAAGTCATGTCAATTTGGTAAGAATACTTGGACTCGTTTCAATAAAAAAAACTTCGATTCATCTAGACAAGTGGAGCTAATTCACACAAATATATGTGACCAAAATAGAGAAAAAAATCCCAAGAGGAGAAATATATTTTATTAAGGAATTTAGACTTTTGTGATCCATAATCTTGTTTAGAGAATAACTTCGGCAAAATCACATAAAAAATCATTTGTCGATGCGTTTCGAACCAACCAGTGTGGTTCATCATCAGGACAAGTTGAAGATCCAATCTGAGCGATGCAATAAATAGGGACAGCAGGCCATTCCAACAGCTAAAATGACAGGGTAATGGTAAATAATTCCATTATCTCCCGTTAACTCATAAATAAAATATAATATTAAATATCTCCACTATTAATATAAATATTTTCATTACAATATTAATACTATTACCCTTATATAATACTAATAAATATTATCTATTCAAATATAGCTGTTGGAATGGCCCGTTGTACCTATTTATTGCATCGCTCAGATTGGATCTTCAACTTGTCCTTACGATGAACCACACTGGTTGGTTCGAAACGCGTCGACAAATGATGTTTTATGTGATTTTGCCGAAGTTATTCTCTAAACAAAATATATTTTATGTTTCTTATTGATGATTTTACCAGGGCCACTTGGATCGTCATCTTAAAGAAAAAATCATGGAAAAATCAGAAGAGTTTAAACAAATTAAAAAAATTTAAGCTCATGTAGAAAATAAGAAAGATTTCAAGATCAAATTCTTAAGATCAGATAGAGGAGGAGAATACATTTCAAGGTAATTTGAATAATTATTGAAGAGCATGGCATACGGAGGCAATATTCTGTGGGTAGAAATCCACAACAAAATGAAGTAGCTGAGAGAAAGAACAAAAAAATTGAGGAAATGGACACAACTATGATGGATGAAACATATGTACCTTGCATATTTTCAAGAGAAGTAGCACAAGCAATAGTGTACCTATCAAACAAAACATAACTCGGGCCTAATAGTGATAAAATATGCTATGAGTTGTGGAAGGGGAGACATGCATTAGTTAAAAACTACAAAGTGTTTGGTATGAAATGCTTTATCAAAAGGAATGATTAAAATACCAAAAATTTTGATTCACACATCAATGAGGATATATTACTTGGGTACTCTTCTCGAAGCAAAGGATACAAGTGCCACAATAAGTGAACAAAGAGGGTTGAAGATTACCTTGATGTAGTAGTAGATGAAGTAGATTCACAACCTGATTCCTCTAAAGGAACCATGAACTCAAATGGAGAAGATAGTTCAGACATCAGGCCTTCATATCAAGGTGAAATAGATTCATATAACAAATATGTGGAAATGAGCACAAATTCAATGCTGAAAACACCTTCCAGGTATGTACAGAAAGAACACGTTAATAGTCAAATTATTGGATACCAAAGACCTAGTCTTCATACTACGAGGAAATTTGTTCGAAGTTAAATTCATGCAAATATTACTCTACTATCTCAGATTGAGCTTAAAAATATCAGCTAAGAAAGTGAGGACAAGTTCTGGATGACAGCCATCAAGGAAGAAATTGTCCGAATTGAAAAAAAATACCAATTGGGAGCATGTTCCAAGACCCCAAGAGAAAAATGACATAGGTAGAAAATTGGTCTTCAAAAATAAGTTAAATGAGTAGGCTTGAGTAATTAGGAACAAGGCCCGATTAGTTTGAAAAGGGTATGCCCAGATAGAAGGAATAAATTTCGAGGAACCCTTTGCACCAATAGCAAGGCTGGAAGCTATTAGAATGTTTCTTGTCTTTTCTAGCCATAAAAGTATCAAGGTATATCAAATGGATGTCAAGTCTGCATTTCTCAATGGATATTTGGAAGAAGAGGTTTATATTGAGCAACTAGAAGGATTCACGCTCACCGATGATAAAGAGTTTGTGTGGAAACTAAAAAGGGCCTTATATGGACTCAAACAGGCTCCAAGAGCGTGGCATGTAAGAACAGATTGATACCTTCAGAAACAAGGATTTAAGAAAGGTACTTTATAAAACAACCTATACATAAATTCTAAAGATGATAATCTACTAATTTTAGTTTTGTATGTGGATGACATAAACTTTCACAGTGATTTGGAACAATTGGGATAGCAATTCACAAACTATATGTAGAAAGAGTTTAAAATATCCATGTTCAGAGAATTGTCCTTTTTCTTATGACTACAAATTTCTTAGTCAAAAAATGGGGTATTTATCTCCCAATCCAAGTACCTATGAGAAACTTTGAAGAAGTTTCGGCTAGAAGATTGCAAGCCAATTAGCACTCTTATGGTTATAGGCTACAAATTGTACAAATAATATGAAACCCCACTAGTAAATCATACTGAGTACAGATCAATGGTAGGAATCTTGTTGTATCTCACAAGTTCAAGACTATACATCATGCAAGCAGTGGGACTTGTGTCCAAATTTCAAGCTTTTCCTCATGAAAGTCATGTCATTGCTATAAAAAGGATTTTCAAATATCTTCAAAGAATGATTGATTATGGAATGTGGTATGCTAAAAGAAGAGATTTTAAGTTGAAGGTCTATACTAATTCTCATTGGGTAGGAAATATTGATGACATGAAGAGCACCTCAGGTGCAACATTCTTTTTTTGAAGCTTCTTAGTGTCTTGGGTTAGCATGAAACACGCCTCCATTTCTTTATCAACTGTAGAATCAGAGTATATTGCAACTCCCACTTGTTGCTCGAGAATTTTATGGATGAAGAAAAACTTGAAGGATGTTAAGGTAGAATTGACTGATCATATTCCAATCATATGCGATAATACTAGTTCCATCAGTATCTCTAGGAATCTTGTCATGCACTCAAAGGCCAAGCATATCCATATCAAGTTTCATTTTTTAAGAGAGTAGGTTGTAGCCAATGTTGTTCAACTTGAATATGTGGCCACTAAAGACCCAATTGTATATACATTTACTAAGCCTATGGGAAGAGAACCCTTTGAATATCTCAGGGAGAAGATAGGAGTTATGATTCTTCCTCCCAAATGACTCAACTATAATGTGTATTGGAAGCTACTCAACATGTAGGATCAATTGAAGAGTAGGTTGCAGTTGTTATAGGAGGATTATTCAAGGGAATCCTTTGTTATTGATGCCAAAGGGGGAGAATATTATTGATGCATCATAGAAGAACAACAATGAAGAAGAACATGCCTGGTTTGAGGGTGATCTTATGTTGTTGCCATCAATTCCAAAGGGAGATATTGTTGTACAGTTGGCATTGTCAAGATGGCTAGTGGCTGCAAATGTCTTGGCATTGATGTAACTAGATCAGCGTGGAGGTTTGTGGTAGTAGATGCTTATGGGTATTCCTATGGTTACTTCAGTCTCTAGTAGAGAATCACCATAGTAGCAAGCTTATTAGAGAAGCCATAAAATGATGATTGTGGTGGTTGGGAGTCAAAGTTTCCAGGCACAAGAGAAAGGCCAAGGTGCAAAGAACAACAAAATGTTTGTAACCATTTCTCACATGGAAAATTGGCTCAAATCCTACATCATAACTTCTACTCTGAAATGTGCTATGAAAGAGCTTTCCAATGGTATGTAGAAGTCCATGAATGGCCATCGGGGTCAAAATTTATTGACTGCTAAAGTTAGTCCTAAGAAAGTCGAAATATCAGAGTAGCCATCATATCGGCGGTCAAAAAATCGAACCTCGGCGATTTATTTCCTTGGTATTTTATTTAACAAAGACCCAAAAGGAGCAGGGCCAAAATTTGGGACTCGATATCGGGAGGGCAAACCAGGGCAGTGGATGAAATTTTGGAAGGCCAAAATATTGAAGGTTAGACCTCATAGTAGGCAAATATTACAGCCTAGATATTTCAAAACATCAAATTTTTGGAAGCCCTTATAATTGCAATTCTTTGAAAGTATCAAAGTTGTGAGAAATTACATTGGCCTATATGGTTAGGCACTTGGTCTAAGGCGTTCTTGACACCTCCAAGGAGCTGCCATCCCCAAATAAGGCCGATGTTAGACTCAGTATTTTTGTACTGCCATCAGTGATCAAAATTCCTCTTTTACCTCATATTAGTGTCCCATTTTGAAATTTTTATCATTCCACCTAGGTCATCATGTAAAAATTTACTCACTGGTGGTATCCCTAGTTCAAACTCCAAAGCTCCTCACAAAAAATCAATATTTGTTGGCCCACCTTCATGTGTCTTACTCAGCATACATTCATTTTAAAGGCTCATGTCATCATGTATTATGTCAGTCATGTCCACCTGAAATCTTCTTGCTCAAAGTCCCATTAGGTCACTAGGTTTAATTCCTCCAAGGTCCAATAAAACACCATTCACTGCATAAGGTTGGCAAAAGCATGAGAGTTGAAGAAATAATATCCCTTTTTCATTCAAAGAGGATTTTCAAACATGTAACTAGGGTTGCCCGAGCTCTAATTTTCATTCCAAAGTATCGGTTTGCTTTTAGATTGTGATTTTACTTTAAAAAATAAATGTAATATTTTTATTTGTTTATGTAATTTTATGTTCATTATATGTAATAAGTTACAATTCCTAAGTTGTTCACTCAAACTCTATTGCCAATATCATCCACCTGCAAAGGAAAAAGTCATAAGTCAAAGAGCATTAGTGCGAAAATTTGAAAAGTGACATGAAACATTAGAAAATGGGTTTTCAAAGCTTAAATCAAACCCATTCAAGTACAAAAGCCCTCAAAGACATGAATTCAATATTCATTTGCACTCCTACACTCTCAAAGCATCCTCAGCAAAAGGGAATTTTCAAGAAATTGTGAAAAATAGGGGCAGAGGGCGCGTTTTAAATCTAGAGGGTGTGTTTTGAACTAGTGTTGCATATTTTCCTTAAAACACTGAGTGTTTCCTAAAGGTGTTGTGCACCTGTTAAGAGAGAGTGTGTTTGACCAGATTGTTGCGCATTTTCCCGAAAACGTCTAGAGATTTTCCAAAGAGCACTACATCATCTCCAAGCTTCAAAATGTGTCACCAACATGCTCTAGTAAACAAGTAGGTTGAAATCATATCACTCCTCTCCTCCACAATTGAATTATATGGTGTTTCATTGTGTTTTAGTGTCCTACTATATTGAAAACCCTAGTAACATAATCCCATTCCTGAATTTCATTTTCTAGCATCCTACTACCATTCCTACATTTCAAAACTACCCCCTATTACCTCCCTCATATCACACATCCCCATTTTTTATCTCCTCAATTTCCTCACACAATTCCATACTCTCTACACCTACATTCCATTTCATCATCTCCCTAGGATTTGACACCAATAACTCATGGAAGAATAAGATAACATAAGTCATAGTGAGGAAGAAAGGTAGGAGAGGAAGCTATCTAAGAGAGGAGGAAGAATCATTAGACATGAGCCAACCATTACTAGAGAACTCGTGGCATCTCCCATCACTATGACAAGCTTTAAGAATGTGCGTTGTTTTGAGATTTGTGAGAAAGTACAAAGGATCCAATATTATCTTGTGTTTACTAGATTATTCATCACCAACCTCCATGACAACCAGGTAACCCTTGCTAGTGTCACCTTCACTATATCTCCTATTATCATATCAATTTTCTATGGGATCCCAAATTTTTGGGGAAAATTGTTTAAACAAGGAGAATTGGATCATTTCTATTATGAGCCATATCTTAAACCAAGGTACAAGAATGAGAAAAAGAGGATTTCTCCTTTCTCTTACCTCCTAGATAGATATGTTCCCATGATGAAAATCATCATGAGGTACTTCACTTGTGAGGGTAGGTTCTCTAGGCTTTATTCCTATCATATCTGACTACTCATGCATTTCACAAGAGTCAAAATGCTCAATATACCCTACTATATTTACCGTAGCATTGACAAGATGTCATTCATTGCCCAAAAGAAATATTATGATCATCAAATGCAAAGTATCTTTCACCACTCCCTCATCAAGATGATAGTCCTCCATTACCTTGAACAGCTTAACACTGCTTGGAACACCTTTATATCGAATGAGATTTTCACTAGCCCACCTATTCAACATGGCCAAGAAGCACCTTCATCATCTCATCCTTCCACATCCATTCCTCCACCTCAGCCTACAGTTCATACATCATCACCAAATTAGTCTCTTTCACCCACCTCACCACCATCATCTCCATTTCACGCTGAGACTGGGTCACCTAGCAGGGGTGAATATAGAAAACCTAAGAGGGTTGATTTGGGCATAATGGCACATAATTATCAGAGAGGCCATAGGCAGGTGTTTTCCCCACAGATTGTCAGAGGGGCCTTTCCTTCCTCATCAACAAAGCAAGTACACAAAGGTAAAGAAAAATTGACAGAGGCACAGATCAAGCATGAGGAGGAGGAACTCCATGAGACAGAACATGATTTTGACCTTGTTGATCTATATGAACATAATGACAATGAGGACATTAGCATAGTCATCAAGAAAAAATATGCATACATCAGGGAGCTTCAGACCAACTTAGAGAGGTCTAAATTTATTATTTCATGTTATGAGCAAGAAAACCAGCAGCATCAAGCCAAGCATAATGTCATGGAGATTTGGCTCATCAAGGCAAAAAGAGAAGAAATGAAAGCCAAGGCATTGCTTAATGAGACCTATGATAGGTATGGTGAACTTGAACCTGAACAAAAACCAAAAATCAGACCTAAGACTAGAGGGTTGAAAAGAGCTCTAGAACTAGAGAGACACAAGGAGGATGAACTAGCTAATCAACTCACCCTAAATGAGCAGTCTTCCAAAATGATGAATGAGAATCGGGAGTATTGGCTGGAGAGGGTAAATGGTCATCTCGAGAAACTCCTAGTCAAGGAAAAAAATGATAATGAAATTCAAAAGAATATGGCTAAACATTACGCCTACACAGAAAGGATTTCTAGGGCAAAACTCAAAGCTGCAAAAGAGAAGATTGAAGCCTTAACCAAGGAAAAGGAGAAAAGGAGGCTAGAAATTCTTGTTGAGGCATCACTCCATGCCTCAAACACATAATCAACCATCATCCCACCAATTTTGACAACTGTTGAGCAAATTTTTGCAAGTTGTAAATTGTTGTGTTTTTTGAGGCATTTTTAACATAGCGAAAAGGTCAAATGCACAACACCTAGAGTGTTGTGCTCTTTTTTGGGGTATCTAATGAGCAAAAGGTCAACATAATTGGATTTAGAGTGATGAGGACATGTACCCTGTGCATTTTCTAGGTATTTGGAGACAAACATATCAGTCAAAAAGGTCAAAAACCACCTTTATGCCTCATTTCTAGCTTGGGCGTTGTGCATTTACTAGTCTTGGGAGATTGAGTTTTTGACAAGGCAAATGAGATCTAATTTGAAAACTGAAGACATTTCTAGAAAGTAGACTTGAAGGGCTTTCAAACAAGCCATCTTGGAGGAAATGTGGACACCTAAAAGGTACCCAAAAGCAGTCTTGAACTTGGAGGGCACGTTTGACAAAGAAAGGGCACATTTGACAAAGAGAGGGTACATTTGGTAGTCTTCTCCAATTTTCTAAGTTTCTCTCCTGTTTTGATTTTCACCTTGGAAAATGATGATTTTACCTATGTAAATGATAAATTGGATGTAATTCTCATGTTTTACTATTACCTAGGGTAAATGCATTAGGTAAATCAAGCAGATGAGGTGTAATGAATCAGTTCACTCAAGATAGGAATGAGTCACTTGGACCATCCTACAATTTAGCTATTAGTTCAGATTTTTGTGTAATATCTTCCTCACCTAATGGATTCGACCCTTGAGGTTGGGAGGAGTTTTTTTTTAGGCCTATATCTTCTTTTTTTTATTCTTTTAAAAGGTTGGACTCAGTTGGATGGTTTACTATTGATCAAAGACACTAATGTAATCAGTATTTGGTAGAATTTAATGAATGAGTTGCAGCTATTTTGGTGGAATACCCATGGTAAGGAATTTTGACATAGTTTATTCTTATGTTTCATATGTTTGAATGTTTTGTACTCCCATGTTTCAGTTCACTTCTATGATATGTTTATTTTCAATTTGATGAGCAGAATACATCTTACATGTTCTGTTTTGGGGAAATCTTCATAGTTTGTCCATTTTCTTTAATTTAGAAAGAATACATGCTTTTCTTGCTCTTTCTAGCACCTCACCAATCTTATCCATCTCACTTCATAACCTTAAAGTATTTGAGTGACTACTCACCTTTCTCCATGAAATATCTACAATCATACCCTTATTTTCTCTGACCTAGTCTCTTTTACCTAATCCTCTTCCAACAACCCCATCAAATCAAATTAAACAACCTATGCACATCATATCTAGCCTAAAACCCTAATCTATCTAGCCCTATTGGCGGTGGTCCTTTGGAAAGAGCCCTCTCTGGCTTGGTAGGGCTAGCTACCAAGTCAAAAGATTGGTCTGTGGTTACCTCAGCTGGACTCTTTCTCATCCTTGGAGATCTGAAGGAGTGATAACATACTGGTGCCATTGTTGGGGAATGAAAGATTCATTTTCCCTTGGTGTACAACAAATTTTAGATATGATTGCTGATGGTGGAAAGTGATCAGGCACACAAAGGCTGAAATCATTCACCTGGTGACTCCACTGACTGAAAGATCCAGAAAATAAACACTTCAAGGCGACTCCACTTTTCAAGAACCAGTAGTTTGAAAACCTTCTTGGTGACTTCATTGTTGTCAAGATGAGTTCTACTGTAAGAAGAAATCCCAGGTATGCTCCTATGGATTGATCTCAGATCCCTGGATTTCCAAATCCTATGCCTCATATTAACTGGTTTACAAATCTTCCTATATTTAAAAATGAACAAGAAGATGATGATACTTTACATTTAGTAAACTTTCATGTACATGTATGTAGACTAAGAGTTGAGCTTCTTGAGGAATGTCTCATGAAGTTGTTAATGGCTACCCTTGAAGATAAAGCTAGGGTATGGTATGAAGGGTTACCAGAAGGAAGATTATGTTCTCTAAAGGATTTCCATAATGTGTTCTCCAACCATTATGTGAAGTCTTATCTTTCTTTACAAAGCTGTTGTGATTATAGTGAAATTTCCATTGCATATCTTGAAAGTATTAACGATATCGAATGTATGGATAATGAAGAAATCATTGAAGCCTTCTCTCATTTTTCCCTTCAACAACAGTCTAGAGAAGCCAGTTACTTTGATACACAAGATCATAGTCAGCATGCAGTAGCTTCCTCTTTGCTTGAAGATGAAGGAGTTTTGCATCTTAATAGTCAAAAGGAATCACATGAAATGAATCAACAGTCTGATGAAAATTTATATACTCCTTCGCTTGAAATTAATGAAGATATTCAACATCCTTGTCAAACTTTAGGTTGGAAAGAAGAAAATTTATGTTTTGTCCAAAGAAAACAAAGAGTACTTCCTCCTTTGGCTAAAGAAGAAATAAATCATATTCTTAATTTGCAAATCCATATTCCATCCATTAAGAATGATGATGTTATTGTACAGTCTTGCTAGTTTCCAAGTGATTATGAAAAGGAGAACAATGATAAAGAAGAAGTTGTTTTAGAGCCCCTTGCAAATACAAATCTTCCTCAAGCTTCAGAAAATGAAAGGTTTGTTCATGAAAAGGATTTTGCCCCAGATCCCATAGATATGGACACTTATGCTGCTGAAAATATTATGGAGTATCCTTTTGCTAATTTGTTACAACCATATGGAAATGATGCGTATTCTTCTCCTTTTATTGATTCACAAAAGGTAATTCTTCATAATTTTCAAAATCCCTTGGACAGTCTTTTGTAACCATTGGAGAAGATGCATGTTGTTTTTTTTATCAGCATAAATCTAGGTTTCAGTTTTCATTATGAGTTTCCTACATATACATCATTTTGCCTACTCGAGGTAAGTGAGAGCAGAATTTCAGTAAGTAACCATCTACTAGATTGGTTACACTAGAAGGATCATTTCACCCAATCAACAATGGTGGAAGAAGGGGAAAAGTGGAGGAACATGCCAATGTGTTGCCTTTGGCTCATGAAGAGGAAACAATTCAACTTGACAGCTCTTTTGATCTTTTTGTTGATCATCAAGATTTGTCCTTTGCAAATTATTTTCAAGATCCTTTTACCAGTTTGTTGTAGTCATTAGATCAAGATGGTTATCTTGTTTTGAATCATAGTTTTCAGTTTCAGTTGTATGTTGAGTTGCCAATCCTCATTTTTTTTGTAGATATTGTAAATAGAGGACAATTAGGTATCCATTTGCTTGATTGGCTTCATTGGCATTTTTCCTTTACGTAATTTAGCAATCATTTTCACCAGTTAGAATATAATAGGTTGTGAAATTTGTTTTAGCAACAAGTTTCTTTCAAGTTCAGTTTTCAGCAAGTGATGACAAAATTCATCAAGGTTTGAAGCCCGAGGAGGAGGCCCTAAGACCCCGATGATCTAATAGTTTGGATTGAAGTTTTCAGTGTTCAGTTTGATTTTTTTTACCGTATTGGCCCATATGGTTAGGCACTTCATCTACGGTGTTTTTTACACCTCCAAGGAGTTTCCATCCCCAAATAAGGCCGATGTTAGAGTCAGTATTTGCATACCACCATCAATGATCAAAATTCCTCTTCTACCTCATATTAGTGTCCCATGTTGAATTTTTTATCATTCCACCTAGGTCATCATTTATTTACTCACTGATGGTAGCCCAAGTTAACTCCAAAGCTCCTCTCAAAAAATCAATATTTGTTGGCCCACGTTCATGTGCCTTGTTGAGCATACATTCATTTTAAAGGCTCATGTCATCATGTCTTATGTCAGACAAGTCCACCTAAAATCTACTTGTTCCAGGTCCCATTAGGTCACTAGCTTTCATTCCTCCAAGGTCCAATTAAACACCATTCACTACATAAGGCAAGCAAAAGCATGAGAGTGAAAGAAATAATATCCCTTTTTTGTTGAAAGAGGATTTGCAAACATGTAACTATGGCTACCCAAGATCTACTTTTCATTCCAAAATATGGCCCATCTTCATGTGCCTTGTTGAGCATACATTCATTTTAAAGGCTCATGGCATCATGTCTTATGTCAGACAAGTCCACCTGAAATCTACTTGTTCAAGGTCCCATTAGGTCACTAGGTTTCATTCCTCCAAGGTCCAATTAAACACCATTCACTACATAAGGCCAGCAAAAGCATGAGAGTGAAAGAAATAATATCCCTTTTTTATTCAAATAGGATTTGCAAACATGTAACTATGGCTGCCCAAGCTCTAATTTTCATTCCAAAGTATGGGTTTGGTTTCGGATTGTAATTTTATTTAAAAAAAGAAATGTAATACTTTTATTTGTTTATGTAATTTTATTTTCATTATATGTAAGAAGTTACGATTCCTAAGTTGTTCACTCAAACTCTATTGCCAACATCATCCACCTGCAAAGGAAAAAGTCAGAAATCAAAGAGCATTAGAGTGAAAATTTGAAAAGTGACATGACATATTAGAAAATGGGTTTTCAAAGAATAAATGAAACCCATTCAAGTATAAAAGCCCTCAAAGACATCAATTCAATATTCATTTTCACTCCTACACTCTCAAAGCATCCTCAGCAAAAGGGAAATGTTGAGAAATTACACAAAACAAGGGTAGAGGGCACATTTTAAAACTAGAGGGTCCATTTGGAATTGGTGCTACGCATTTTCCTTAAAAAGTTGAGTGTTTCCTAAGGGTGTTGCGCGCCTATTAAGAGAGTCTGGCGCGTTTGACCAGATTGTTGTGCGTTTCCCTGAAAACGTCTAGAGATTGCCCAAAGAGCACTACATCATCTCCAAGCTTCAAAATGTGTCACCAACATGCTCCAGCAAACAAGTAGGTTGAAATCATATCACTCCTCTCCTCCATAGTTGAATTATATGGTGTTTCATTGTGTCTTGGTGTCCTACTAAATTCAAAACCCTAGTAACATAATACCGTTCCTAAATTTCATTTTCTAGCATCCCACTGCCATTCCTACATTTCAAAAAAACCCCTTATTACCTCCCTCATATCACACATCCATGTTTTTCATCTCCTCTATTTCCTCACACCATTCATACTCTCTACACCTACATTGCATTTCATCATCTCCCTAAGGTTTAACTCCAATAACTCATGGCAGAAGAAGAGAACATAAGTCATAGTAAGGAAGAAAGACAGGAGAGGATGATATTTAAGAGAGGAGGAAGAATCATTGACGTGAGCCAACCAATACCAAAGAACTCATGGCATCTCCCATCATTATGACAAGCTTTAAGCATGTGGGTTGTTTTGAGTTTTGTGAGAAAGTAAAAAGGATCCAATATTATCCTATGTTGACCAGATTATTCATCACCAACCTCCATGACAACCAGGTAACCCTTGCTGGTGTCACCTTCACTGTATCTCCTGCTATCATATCAGTTATCTCTAGGACCCCAAATGTTGGGAGAAAATGGTTTAAACAAGGAGAATTGGATCATTTCTATTATGATCCATATCTTAAACCAAGGTACAAGAATGAGAGAAAGAGGATTTTTCCTTTCTCTTACCACCTAGACAAATATATTCCCATGATGCAAATCATCATGAGGTACTTCACTTGTGAGGGTAGGTTTTCTAGGCTTTATTCCTATCATATCCAGCTACTCATGCATTTCAAAAGAGTCAAAATGCTCAATATGCCCTACTATCTTTACCGTAGCATTGAAAATATGCCATTCATTTCCCAAAAGAAATATTGTGATCATCAAATGAAAAGTATCTTTCACCACTCCCTCGTCAAGATGATAGTCCTCCATTACCTTGATCAGCTTAACATTGCATGGGACACCTTTATATCCAATGATATTTTCACTGTCCCACCTATTCAGCACGGCCAAGAAGCACCTTCATCATGTCATCCTTTCCTCCACCTCAGCCTACAGTTCATACATCATCACCAAAGCGGTCTCTTTCACCCACCTCACCACCATCATCTCCATTTCACACTGAGATTGGGTCACCTAGCAAGGGTGAAATTAGAAGGCCTAAGAGGTCTGATTTGGGCATAATGGCACACACTTATCAGAGAGTCCATAGGTAGGTTTTTCCCCATAGATTGTGGGAGGGGCCTTTCCTTATTCATCAGTAAAGTAGGTACACAAAGAAAAAGAAATAATGACAGAAGCATAGATCAAGCATGAGGAGGAGGACCTCCATGAGACATAACAAGATTTTGACCTTGTTGATCCAGATGAACGTAATGACAATGAGGACATTAGCATAGTCATTAAGGAAGAAGATGCATACATCCAGGAGCTCCAAACCAACTTAGAGAGGTCTAACTTTAATATTTCATATTATGAGGAAGAAAACCAACAGCTTCAAGCCAAGCATGATGTCATGGAGATTTGGCTCATCAAGGAAAAAAGAGAAGAAATGAAAGCCAAGGCGTTGCTTAATGAGGCCTACGATAGGTATGGTGAACCTGAACCTGAACAAGAACCAAAAAGAAGACCTAAAACTAGAGGGCTAAAAAGAGCTCTAGAACTAGAGAGACATAAGGAGGCTAAACTATCTAATCAGCTCAGCCTAAATGAACAGTTTTCCAAAATGATGAATGAGAACCGAGAGTATTGGCTCGAGAGGGTAAACAATCATCTTGAGAAACTCCTAGTCAAGGCCAAAAGGGATAATTAAATTCAAAAGAAGATTTCTAAACATTACACCTACAGAGAAAGGATTTCCAGGGCAAAACTCAAAGTTGCAAAATAAAAGATTGAAGCCTTGACCAAGTAAGAGGAGAAAAGGAGGCTAGAAATTCTTGCTGAGGCATCACTCCATGCCTCAAACACATGATCAGGCATCATCCCACTAATTTTGACATGTTTTGAGAAAAAATTTGCAAGTTGTGAATTACTGTGTTTTTTGAGGCATTTTTAGCACTATGAAAAGGTCAAATGCGCAACACCTAGGGTGTTGCGATCTTTTTTGGGGCATATAATGAGAAAAATCTCAACATCATTGGATTCAAAGTTATGAGGACATGCACCTTGTGTATTTGATAGGCATTTGGAGACAAACATGTCAGTCAAAAAGGTCAAAAACTAGTGAAAAACCACCTTTCTGCTTCATTTCTGGCTTGAGCAATGCGCGCTTACCAGTCTTGGCCGATTGAGTTTTTGATAAGGTAAATGAGATCCAATTTGAAAACTGAAGACATGTATAGAAAGTAGACTTGAAGGGCTTTCAAACAAGCCATCAGGTAGCAAATTTTGACATCGGGAAGGCACCCAAAAGAAGTCCTGAACTTGGAGGGTGCTTTTGACAAAGAAAGGGTGTGTTTGACAAAGAGAGGGCACGTTTGACAGTCTTCCCCAATTTTCTGAGTTTCTCTCCTATTTTGATTTTCACCTTGGCAAATGATCATTTTACCTATCTAAATGATTAAATTGGATGTAATTCTCATGTTTTTACTATTACCTAGGGTAAATGCATTAGGTAAATCAATCATATGAGGTGTAATGAATGAGTTCACTCAATATAGGAATGAGTCACTTAGACCATCCTACAATTTAGCTATCAGTTCAGATTTTTGTGTAATATATTCCTCACGTCATGGATTCAACCGTTGAGGTTGGGAGGAGTTTGTTTTGAGGCCTATATCTTGTATTTTTAAGTCTTTTTAGAGGTTGGACTCAGTTGGATGTTGTACTATTGATCAAATACACTAGTGTAATCAATATTTTGCAGAATTTAATGAATGAGTTGCAACTATTTTGGTGGAATACCTGTGGTAAGGAATTTTGACATAGTTTCTTCTTATGTTTCATATGTTTGAATGTTTTTTACTCCCATGTTTCAGTTCACTTCTATGATATGTTGATTTTCAAGTTGATGAGAAGAATACATCTTACATGCTTGGTTTTGGGGAAATCTTCATAGTTTGTCCATTTTCTTAAGTTTAGAAAGAATACATGCTTGTCTTACTCTTTCTAACACCTCGTGAGTCTTATCCATCTCACTTCATAACCTTAAAGTGTTTGAGTGCCTACCTACCTTTCTCCATCAAATTTTTTCAATCATACCCTTGTTTGCTCTGACCTAGTCTCTTTGACCTAATCCTCTTCCAACAACCCCACCAAATCAAATTAAACAACCTCTGCACATCATATCTAGCCTAAAACAATAATCTATCTAGCCATATTGGTTGTGATCCTTTGGGGAGAGCCCTCTTTGACTTGGTAGTGCTAACCAACAAGTCAAAATATTTGTTTGTGGTTACCTTAGCTGGACTCTTTCTCAGACTTGGAGATCCGGAAGAGTGCTAACAAGGCCAAGAGAGCCTGTGGGACAAAAGAGAACCGAGAGCAAAAGTATGATAGTGCACCAAACCAGATTCGTATTTATCTATATATGTAATTTCCATTATTTTCCATTTGAAAATTGTATGAAAGGTAGAACAATGGCGAGAGTAGGTGGTGAATTGCATTCATATGAGGTTGGTGCCTATTAGAAAGTAGGTGCTTGCTATCTTAAGGGGGTTGGTGCCTCCTGTAAGTGGTTGCTCACAAAAAAATTTATGTAATTAAGTAGGTGCTTAATTTACATCATAATAACAAACATATTGGTGGGTTTTTCCCTTTGGGTTTCCAAGTAAAAACACTTGTGTCAATATGTGTATGTTTCTTATGTGATAGATTGCATGTACAAGTGAATTCCTTATCCTTTTTATTATCTGTATTGCTCTCACAAGTAACTAACCATTGTGAAAATAGTTGAAGACTCATACTTAAAATTGAAAGAACTTCAATATTACTTATTCACACCCCCCCAGTAATTCCTTATTCCAACTATACCAACTAGTTGCATATTTTAAGATCTAGAGACATTGCAAGGAACTGGCTTGAAAATTTTTCTCATGTCCAAAATAATGTCTACAAGACAATAGTAGTATTGATGAATATAACAAAAAACATGTTCCCTTGTGGTGAGAGATGTTTTTGTTTATAAATTTGAGGTAAAATTTTTGAGATGTACTTGTAATTAATTAATGATATGTTATACATCATGTTCATGATTTGGAGATGTATTTTCTTAATCAAGTGATATTAAGATCTCTCTCAATGGTAGAAGAACCTAAGTTCTTTTTCCTTTTTTTTTCTTTTTCTTTTTTTGTTTTCTTAGTCCATAGAAGTTCTTTGGACATATTTTTATTTCCTTCATATAATGAAACCTATCTAGATCACTAAAAGTTGTAGAACTATAAGTTTTTTTGGCACATTATTTTCAAATTAGTTATTTCTATAGGTAAGCATAGTAGGATCACAAGTTCATGGAAAATATAAGAATTTTGCATGGGAATTTGTATTTGTTTAGCACTTAAACATAGAAGAAAATGGTTATCATTAATCAATTTTCATGCCAATTTTTTGGGTGAATGACAAAGATGTGAGTTCTATAAATGTGGAAAACTTGGTTTAATTTTTTACTCTACACACTCCCCTTTGTAGTTGGCTAAATTCTTTGAAATTTAGCATCTATGAATTCAGAACATAAAAGTATTAAAATTCAAGACTATGATCAAAATAATCTCGAATGAAAGAAAATGAATAACATACAATAAATATTTTGGAGTTTAAATTAAATAAAGTTGATATGTAATAAATTTCCCTTTCAAATTTCCCATTGTCTTTATTTTAAGAATGGGTAGAGCATAGGGGAAATGGTATCCCTTTTAACTTATTCTAGTGGTGTTAGGGTATGTGGTTATAGGGAAAAGGATTAGGATGATATATTTACAAGATAGAGGATGAACAACGTTAGGATATACATAAACTTATAAGTATATGAAACATTAGAAGATAAAATTTATGTAAATCGACAATGAAGATTTAATCGAAATCATGAATCAAACTCAATCTCATATTTGATCATTTATCATTTGACATAAACATAAAACCATAATGAAGTTGGAAATTTAAAATCATATATGATTTTATCAAAGTCTCAAATGTCAAAATATTTCATGGTAAAAACTTTAAGGTATATTAAAAAATTTCCCAATGAGATTTCCCAACTTAGTAATAGTTAATTATCAATAAATCTATCGAGTAGAAATGAAAATACAACATAATACTTAGTCAAGTTTTCAAGTCTTATTTACATCATCATAATTATTGTTTAAATATTGCATGGTCAATATCATTATTTAGATTATCATATTCAAATCTAATGGAAGCTTCACCTTTGGATGCTCACTATAAAGGGATTTTTTTCGGTGTCTAAAAAACATACTTCCAATGCAATTTCATGTTCTTAAGTACTTTTTTATTCTATTCATTTTCTTATAATAATTGGTTTTACTTCACAAAATGGATGAAATAAAAAGTGCTTTAATTTCTCTTACAAGAGGAATTGACTACCAACAAGAAGTAACCACGTGGAAAATCTATACAAATCTAGGGATTTTATATCATGAATCCATTACCAATCAATATACTTGTTATATGTAAGGTTATAAAAGCTACAATTAATCAAACCTAGTAATAGTTTAGGTATCGATGGATGAAAAAAGGATGGATCTATACCATCCTCATATCCTGTTAATTTATTTAAATCGATTGGTTCGTCAGAATTCTGATGAACCTTCTGACATAGTAATTTCCATGCCAAAACACTCCAATTTTGATGCTTGAACATCGTAATTTCAGCCCCTGAACATCTTAATTTTCATGCCTAACCGTCATAATTTCCACTCCTAAGCATCACAATTTCGATGACACAAAACATTTTGTATTTACATGAGATGCGATGGCGGTTTCCATTGAAATTCCAATGCCACAATTTCCGACAATGATGTCTGTCAAACTTCCAAATATCAAGGAGATGCAAAAAAACACAAGGAGAATATCAAGGAGATATCGCGAAATATTTCTCTCATTTTTTTCTACAAATGATTATCACAAGAAAGACAAAGAACCTTTGAAAATTGTCTCAATATGTAGTAGTGTTCAAGTGCAATAGATACAAGGACAAATTTCTGAAATACTAATAATTACTTCTAATGATGTAGAGCATTTTTTAATAATTCTAGTTTATCATTAAGAAATTACAGTTTAGAAATTCAACGAAAAAACCGTAAGGAAAATGGAGATCACAATGCACAAAGAGAACGTAATATTTACCTTGGGAAAACTTACTTGGGGGAAAGACCAAACTTTTTCCTTGGAGAAATTCTTCAGTTTAACGAAAGATACATCCAATGCACCTAGTCAACTTTGAGGTCAAACTGGCCAACAAGCTATGATCAAACCTAGTCAAGCAGCAATCTAATTAAATCAAGTCAATTCAAAATTATTCCCTTCAAACTCCAACCCTCTCTAATTTGCCTAGGCCAAATTTAGGCCTCCCCGGAATTTTGACCTATCTAGAATTTTCACTTGCCCAAATAGGATGCCCAAAAATTTCCCAGAAATTCACACGTGTGAAATCAAGAGAGACATAAATAGATACTAGAGATGAATTCGTCCTTTTTATCCTTCTTCATCTCACTTCTTCACTTAATTTATCATAAATTATATTGTCTTGTGTGAGGTCAAATGATTCCTTGAGGAGGAGGTTGAATGATCTTTATATAGTTTTTTTCCTATCTAAATATGCGTGTCTCATCACTAGGAATGACATGACTTGAGGAAGGGACAACATGACTAGTTTGGAGCCAAAATTCCAAATTCAAATTTACAAATTTTATCTTTTGAATCTGACATGAAGAAGACATTTTATATTAATTATTTCAAGGGATAGTCAATGCAATGACATGAGGAACATGTATTACAATTACATTATGCATTTCAAGTCATAAAAATATAAATTATGAAGACTCGTCATAGCTACAAAATTCAACATATCTCTCTTCCTCCCTATATCTCTCCCTCTTTCCTTGCTCAAGCTTTGTATCCATCACTCTCCATCTCTCCTTGCTCAAGATTTGTATCCATCACTCTCCCTATCCCCTTCTATCCATCCTTCCTGAACTACCACCTTCCTTTCTATTCCCCTTCCTCTCTTTCTCCATACCCCCTTTGCTCCTTCAATCCCTATCTCATAATGACCCCCTTTTAACCTTGTCTCGCTCCCCCGCTCTCTCCATCCCTCCCTTTTTCTATCTATTTCCCATATTTATGTGTGTGTGTGTATTATTCTCTCTTATTCCCTCTCTATCTCCCCCACTTCATGTCTCTCTCTCTCTCATTCTCTCCCCCTTCATCCCTCTCTCTCTTTCTCTCTCTCATTATTCCCCCCTCCCTCTCCTTCTCTATTCCACCTCAATTTCTATCTCTATTTTTCTCCCTGTCTCCCTCACGCATTCTTTCTTCCATCTAATTGTATCCCTATCTCCCTCCCACTATCCTACTCTTTAATCTCCCTCACTCCCTCTACCTCTGTCATTGTTTTCACATCCCACCCAGTCATCTCTTTATCTCTCACTCTTCCTCTCTCTCTCATTCTCTCCCCCACCCCCACCATAACTCAATCACACAATCTCTCTACTCCCTTTCTCTCTATCCTTCCGTCCATCCCTCATTTAATATGTCCTTCACAACAGCCCCCATCCAACTCCTTTTGTACCTTCCTCCCTATATCTCCCATAACTCTCTCTCTCTCTCTCTACCCCCATCTCCACCCTCTCTTGCTTCCGAACTCTCTTCTTAGATCTCTCTCACTTTTTTACTGTCAATAATTATTTCGCATTCCTCCTCTTTGCTCCTCAAACACCCACCCATTCTAACTCACTCCCTTATCTCTCTTTATTCCTCTCTCTTTATCTCCCTTGGCCCCTGTATCCCTCCCTATCTCTTGTCCCACCGAACTGCACCTCAACAATTTTCCATGTGCTAAAGTTCCTAGATGTAGAAATGTGTGCATGTTCTCAATAGAAAGAATTCATGTTCATTCCTAGCTATAAGATCCACATGTCTTTACCGCTATAAATGTGTGTGAATTTCTAGAGTTATGGATGCACAAACAATTTGTTTGAATTTATTATTTAACTTGTCGAAAGATTACATTAATGATGATTTTTCTTCATTGGATACCTGTTCATAATCATAAATTTGGTTCTTTGGAATGCAAAACCATGGAAACAATACTTACTGAGAAATTGTATATATCTTTCTCTATTTGACATTATTTTTGTATAGTCTAGATAAATTTGTTGTCCATGAAGCTATATATAAGTATGGAGTCATCTGTGTAAATTATATGGTGGAGATCTTCACTTTTGAAAAAAACTATATGGTGCACTAGACGACATTGAGACCTAAACCTTTAAAAAAATGATTAGTTGATAACATTAAGACCTTTTTAGGTTTCACTAATTGAATGCCTTGTAATTTCAATGAGATAAGCACTTTGATAATTTAAAAATAATATAAAATTAAGATTATAATGCTGAAAAAATATTTGTGCACATGAAAAATATCATATCTATAATTTTACAAATTTTCATAGCAAGATGCCATCATTTAGTTACTGAAAGATTGCGGAAAGGGAGACGTATGCATTATATTTTGCATAAAAAATAGCATATGAGTTTTAGGAAAACTCAAAATTCACATAGTTAGAAACAATTCCTATAAATAGAAGTTATATATTTAGAAAACTAATTCATTTTCCTAGATTTCATAGTTTTCACCATTTTCAAATTTATTGGATAATTATCTCTAACATTGAACATACTGTTGTTTTTTCCATGTTTGCATTGCCACTAAAGCGTCATGAGTGACCATCGTTATCTTGCAACTACCCTCATCTGAATATTGAATTAATAGATTATTTAGATTATAATTGACAAGAAATCAAGAATTGAATATATACTTAGGATTTGAGATTGTGCATTGTAGTAGTAATAAACAACCAACTATTTAATTATCTCTACTATAGTTGACTAGAAAGTATTTTGTAGGGTGAAGCAATTTGACTAAGGGGAATTCTTGAATATATGTAGATGTAGTGATGAAATTTAATGAAATTGGGAATAATCCAAGATATAATGCATTGAAACCTAACATAATTACATCATTTTGTCAAAGAAAAGAATCAATAAAAAAACAAATTGATTTGATGTATTCTAGCACAAAAATGAATATGGATGGTATATTCTCCAAGTCATTGGTAAACACAAAATCTATAATACTTTTGAATATGATAAATATCGTAGAGAATTCATTTATTGACTAATAAGGCTATAAAAAATAAATAAAGACATTTAATTATTGTGTTGGGGTTGAGAAATAAATAATTGTTATATAAGAGGAATATAGTATAGTAAAATAGTTATGCGGATAGACACTTCTATTTTGAAAAAATGTTTCTAGAATTTTAATTTAATTATCAATAATAATTAGGTGGATGGTAGAATTTTAACCTCGAAATAATATTTTATAATATTCTTAGAAGTATTCATAGATCAAAATTTTGGATTTATTTCAAAAGTAATTATGCCTAACTCTTTTAATTAAATTAATTGTAGGTTTTAACTCCGTACAAAAATTACCTGCATACGAATTCTAAAACAGAAAATAAACAAAGGCAAGAGCATAACACATAAAACACATATAGAGAGAGATTTTCCCCTGGGTCCCAAAACCGGGACTACCGGCTTGATTTTTCATTATGTTCCTTTCAATGTTACAATATATATATATAGATAGATAGATAGATAGATAGATAGATATGCCGAAGCATCCAATACCATTGATCGAAAACCATCGTGCTCAAAACCATGTGCGAAAACCATACACAAAACCATAGGTAGGTCCGCCCACCTAATATAGGGTCCCAAAAAAATTTCCCCGGGGCCCCGTAGAGGGGCGATACCCACCCCACTCAAACCCCCTCTAACCCCCCCGCTGCGCAATCAGTGGAATGAAGGGGGGGCTCTGCCCCCCCTTTAACCCCCCAGCTACTAGGGGAGCTAGTCATGGAAAGAATATAACACAACCCAACATTCGCCCACTTGTTGTTTTCTTTCCACAGGGGGCACCATGAGAGCTTAGTCATTTATCTCACCCTGCAATGCCTATTGTTTATCTACACCAAGAGAAATTCTCAGAGCTCACAGATTTTGTCAATGCATCTGCAGTATTCTTCAAAGTGTCCACCTTTACCAGCAACACCTTTTTGTCTTCTATCATATCCTCACAAAGTGATACTGAACATCAATGTGCTTTGTCTTTGAATGATAAGCAGGGTTCTTTGCCAAGAAAATTGCACTTTGGTTGTCACAGTCTATCCTTATAGCTGCCTGTACTAACCCCATACTTAAACACAATCTCTGCAACCAAACTGCTTCCTTGCTTGCATGAGTGGCTGCCATGTATTCTGCCTCTGTAGTTGATAGTGCCACTACAGATTGTTTCTTACTCATCCAACTGACTGCACCTCCAAATAGGTTAAACACATACCCACTTGTAGAACTTCTCTGATCCAGATCTCCAGCCCAGTCTACATCAACAAAGCCACGGATATCCAACACTCTGTCCAATCCTGGTCTTCCTTGGTAGCACAAACCATAATCACTAGTGCCACAAAAATACCTGAAAACCCGCTTCACTACTGTCTAGTGCTCCTTCCCTGGTTTTGACATAAACCTGCTCAATACTCCCACTGCATGTGCAATGTCTGGTATAGTACAGACCATGGCATACATCAAG